>JAWWMW010081713.1:0-12753 GCA_035048345.1 Echeveria elegans
ACTGCTTCAAGTCCAGCTCAACGATAAAAGATCAAGAGCAACCAAACAATGTCAGAAATGAGGATAATAATAGAAAGCTCGAGGATATACCACTTGGCTGAAAGACCACGCCTATTTACAAAACATTAAAGCTCGATCTACTTGGATGGCACACATCAACAGAACTCCATATCATCAGACAAGGCCCAACTCTATGTCAACAATTACAAACAAAGAACGCAGATACATGGAAAAATCAGATACGAAGAACGAACAATGATACTACCGAGTTTACAATTTTCAAATGGATGGTCCATCTCCTTTGGTCAACTAGAGAGTAGCACACTTATCACATCAAGCATCTAAAAAATTTAAACCTCTTCAACATCATCACTTAACTTCAGAATTCAGCATTGACATAACAAAACCAATTTGATAACATGATAGCCAAAAAAAGACAAGTAACAAGTCAGGTATCCCTACAACATAGGCATTAGGCACATCTCCATGAGAGAACAATCCCGCAAAATAATCCATAAAATCAGTGTTACCTGCAAACCTTAATAAACAACAATATCAAGGAGCCAGTTAAAAATACAAAACTAATGTTTAAAAACTAGAACATACTTCATCGCAAAAAAGCTTTCCACTTTTAAGTTGTACATCCTCCACACTGCATAAGTGCCAAAACAACCTTGTGTATGTTATCCTCGAGTAGCTTTTAGCCATAACTTGTGTAACTGAAGACAAAAAACACGCCAAAAAGAAAGCAATTCAGCAAGGCAGCATTGTGACAAACTAATTATAACCTCTAGACAGCACCCCAAATAAATATTAATACTAATTTTACCTTCAACAAAAAAATGAGCAAATGACACATTCTCTGTTTGCTGAACATCAATCTGTTATGAATTTGAAAAACAGCATCTGGGGGATCATCTCAAAATTATGTCATGTACATAGTCATAATCCAAAACAAAAGTCCTTCTCCAGAAACCATCACAACACAAGCACATTCTAATCTCTAAAAATGAAACCAAGAAAGCGTTTCAGTGCATGAAATTCAAAACTGCATATTGTCACAAGAGATTCAAAGCTTCAGAAATACTTCCCCCATAACGTCCTACTCCTAGTTCTTTTGGAGAAGAACGCATCGTCATCAAAATAGTAGTCATATCACACTGCTTGTCATATCAAGAACTAAACAAAGATGATTAATGCACCACAAAACACCAAAGGATGTCGATAGACTAGAAAAAAAATTCTGGAATATCATAAAGGATGACCAACCGCTAAACGAACAATGATGCTCAACAGTCCCAATTATGAAAACTGAATGGAACACAAGACACCTAATTTTCATTATACATATCAAGAAAGCTCAAAATAAACTGAAATTGAAGAGGAAAAACACAACTATGAGACAAACCAGAGAGCTAACCAAGATTACTCATAACCTTCCGAACCTGGAACAGTACAACCATGCAACACATGATGACCAGATTGTTTAAACCAACTAGTTATCACAAGGCCAAGAGCATCATCATCACAGCCAACTCTGGATCCACTCCAAGATCACATAGTTGCGACATAAACTCATATAACGTCACATTCAAACTACTACATTATCGCATCAAAGTGTAAAATCAAACCCTTGTGCCCACCATAGCCACTACAAAAGGCACAGAAAGAAGGGGTGATACCCATTGGAATACAGGCAGAATGAGAGAGGACAACCCTAAAACAAGAAAGTGCAAAAAACAAAATCTAATTATAATACAAACAATCAAAAAACTCCAACCAAAGTATAAAACTAAAAACAGAGAACATAACCAAAGCTTAGCCCAACTGATCTGTCTATTTCAGTCTAAAATCCATAACATAATTCACCAAAATATCAACCAAATTAAAATCTAAATTTCCGTTCATCCAATTGACAAAAACATTCATCTGTTCAAATCTAACTCCATAAACTAATCAATCTGTCAAATCTAACCAACATAAGCTAATCAAACAAAACATTCATCTGATCAAATCTAAACTCCATAAACCTAATTCACCAAAAAATAGTCAACCTTCAAAACAACACTCAATAACCTAATCCACCAAAGATTTAATCTGTACAAATCTAAACTCCATAAACCTTATTCACAAATATATATATATACATCCATTCAAAACCTGTTCAAATATAAATTCCATAACCTAATCACCAAAACATGATCCGATAAAATTATGTACTCCATAAACTGTTTCATCAAACCAGAATAACAATCAATCAACATGAAGCAAAAAAAACCCAAAAAAGACGAAGAACCCTAGAATTCCAGAACCATAAAATTAAGAAAATAAATCCACCGAAATTGCAGAAAGGAAATCAAAATCAAAACGTAACATAGACCGCAAACGAACCTATTCGTAACAAACATCAGAAACGAAATCAAAACCAAACCGTAGACAGAAACCGCAAGCGAAGCCGAACGGAACAACGACGCCTCCTGAGAACCCTAGAAACTCGATCTAAAAACAAACAAAAATAATGTGATCGTTTATATATAGAGATAAAATCGTTCGATTGGATGGTTGAGATTCGACCGACTAAATCTAATCTAACGGTTGAGATGCAGTCAACATCTGTTCCTGCTTAACAAACACGCCATCCATAATTCAACCGTTGTAATTTAACAAACTATATTTTTTTTCAAATAATTCAACCGTTGTAATTTAACAAACTCCGCTCCTCTTGCTTGGTGGACAAGTCGGTGAACACGATTAGGTTTTTTGGCCATCAATGCGTTTGAGAAAGCTTACTCTGGTCATCCTGGTTTGCCTATGGAATGTGCACCGATGGGTTGTATGATGAGGTATGCTAAGGAAGTGGATGCCATCGGGCAAAATATTGGATGGGCACATGAGCCGTTCCACATGCCTGAGGATGTGTGAAAAGTGAGCTGCTATTGTTGATCCAGACGCGCAGCTGTTGTAGCTCTGCCCCCCATGCGCCGTTGACGCCCACGTTGCAGAATAGCTTGCCCTTAGTACATGGGAATAATCATATATTTCCTGAAAATTTACGAGAGATGCACTCGTCAAAACATTCTTAAACCAATTAATTTCTTAAGTACAGTTCACATATTATTTTCCGAGTAGTGCCAGGAGAGAACTGGTAACCAACCTATTCTTGTGTATCAGTATTTACATGCTGCTCACAGTGCACACCCCTGAAGAATAACTCGCCACCAAAGAATTGTGTTCCCAAGCAGACATTGAGCGTAACATCAGAGTCATCCATATGAAAACCTACAGAGGAATATCAGCTGAGAATCAATACTCCCAGTCCCAAACTGAAGATTGCTGTACATTGGTACTAATACTAATGAAGAAGGGAGCTTAAGACACTGCTCTCTATTTCTCCCTATAATTTTAACTGTTGGGCACAACCCTTGTGTTTTTTGGTCTAGGCAATGAGGAACTCTTGTGGCTAGGGTTTTGGTTCTGGAAACGAAAAGCATGTACCGAAGGAGAGAGAAGTTCAGATCAACAATGTTCAATTCAATTTTCCGTCGAGAGCAGACGAGCGTATAGGTCTTGAACTGGGATTGTGGTGTCGCGACTGAGGATGGATTCCACCAAAGAGTCATACTTCTCGTCAAGGCCATTGAGTAGATAGGAGATGGATTCCTCCGGGTGTAGTGGCTGTCTGATTAAGGTAAGCGTGTCCGTCGACGATTTGACTTTATTGAAGTAAGTGGAGATAAATGAATCGAGTTTCTTCAGGGAGACTTGTAGAGTCTTGTAGGGTGAAAATGAGACTTCCAACAGCTGAAGTTGCTAAACTAATGGAACAAAGTGGAGACAAACCTGAGGCAGTTTAGAGGATCTTGGATTTGTGTCTTGCTAAATACAATGCTAATGAGTGTCCTACAAGTGACCAAATCCTGCAAATGCATTGGAACACCAATGAGGCACTTGTTCATACTCAGTGGCGGAGCCGCCCTAGGCCCAGGGTGGGCCACGACCCCCTCAAATTCCGAAATTAATTTCTGCCTTCAGCTATTGCTTCGTCTCTGCACCAGCCGGTAGAAATCAACTATGCTCGCCATGAGCAGTTAGCTACTCCCTCGCGAGTCCAACATAATGTCATAGGGTAAGCGTGATTAGCATCGTGAAATATTGCATGAGTTCGTTATGTTACTTGTGTATGTTCTATATAGCTTAATATTGTAATGAGAATTATAATTGTTAACAGTCAACTGAATTCTGAAGCCGAAGCTTCTTCTAATGTTTGCTACTTTTCCTCAAATCAGCTGCGGTAGCTTTCCGCTCCCCTTTCCGACCCAACTTCGGTTCTGGCTTCCTGACATTTTTTTAGTTTTAAGTGTTGGCGCCCTCCCTGACATTTTATCTGTCTCTGCCACTGTTCATACTTCAAACCCAGAACACACAATCTTGTTGATTTGATTATAATCAACTTTTTCAATAAATGGTAGCCCAAAAAGAAACATTCAATTAGTAGTAGTTTAGAGTTCGGATCTTTAACAACTTTGGTATATAAAACTCTGATCACTTCTCTTTAGTCAGAACTTGAGTACTTTTTGTGTGCCCATAATTGAAGGGGTAGTTAGATTAAAGTGTGACATTTGATCCTCCAATTTTTCAAATGTGTGGAAAATACTAAGAATATTTGGTAGTATAGTTGACATCTTTTTTATGTGTACTTGTTTTCTATAACAAAAAATAAATACCTGCCTACCACTTGGTTGATTTTTTAAACTCGTGCGTTGTATCCATTCATTTGCAGAAGAGGGTGAGGTTCCTGCCCATGAATGATGGAGAGAAATTCAACAAGAAATACCTGAAAACTGGTATGGGAAATGAAGCAAAAGTTGCTGCAAAAATATCTCAGTTAGAGATACCTGTTTAATGTTGTAGTAGTACAAGTGATTTCCTTAATGTTGTCACTAGTCAATCTCTAAACCGACATACGATGAAACTGAATAACCTGTGCCTAGAATTGACCTTATGAGCGTCTTGGTCATCATTCTGAATTTATTCATGTGTAGTTAGAGAATATAATGTGGAGAGGTCTAAAGGCTTGATGCAGGATTAGGAATTCCACTGATCGAGGACCGTATGGAAATATGTAGTCATGGCTTTGCGAAACCTTTTTTTGTATTGTTTCGGGGAAACAATGGTGGGTGAGGCATTCTTTGGACCACCGAGTATCCCAGATGCTTTCACCCATGTTTCCAAGTGTTTGTCCCATGTGTACTGCCTCATGAAATCTATGATGCCGATTACGAGCTCCTTCCGTTCACTGTCCACCCCCACCAGTAACGAATAGTCCATCACGTCAACAGACTGCCAGTTAAATATGAGAGAACACTAAGCTTTATGCACATGTATACTGGCGGTTGCATCAAGTAAAATATAAGCAAAAGAATCGAGGAAGGACTTACTGCTAAAAATGATGTGTCATTCCAGACAGCTCTCTCTAGATTCCTCTTGGCCTTTCTACCAAGAAACATGGGGTTTGTTCGAAGTGTTTCCATCAAATTCTGGTCCAGCAGTACCTTGTTTGCTCCAGTTGTATCAGAGTTATAGCGAGACCTTGCAGAACCCTTCAGGTCATAAATCCTTGAAATGTTTCTGTTATAAAATAAGTTTTCCATCACGATCAAATCCATTTTAGATTCCTTTCCTCCTCTCATGTTCTGGGTCGTGACCTGTCATAACAGTGAGAATTGCTTATAAATAAAATTTCTCTTGTCAAAAAAACTTCAGTTTGGAAACTAAAAGTTCATTGTCAAGTGAAGAAGGTATAATCTCTTACTTGATATATACCGAGCACCTTGGCTAAGCATGTCGGGCTTCTCGAGCTGATCGATTGTGTCAAGTATTTGAAATATTCTGGAGCAAATTCTTCAAAGGAATCCAACTCTGTCTTGGTAACTTGCTTTATGATAAATCTTTCATCTAATGACCTCGCAAAGTAAACATTGCTCTTCCCTCCTTGGGCCTTCCACTTCCCACAGCGGCTCAATGACCTTACAAAATCAACTTCTCCTGGACAGCATTTCTTTCTAAGGGAGTCAAATTGCTTGGCAAAATAACATGTCACCGAGAACTTCATTTTGTCTCCACCAATTAAAGATTCATCCTCAAAAGTAATTCCCAAGTGCGGAGACTTCTTAGACTTTGACGCCGTTTCTTCTGATCCATAACCCCCAATGTTGACATAACCCGTCTCAACAGATGAAAACAACTGGCTTCCGGAACTTGAGGAAACTAGTGAGGCTTCACTGCTTATATTTAAGGGTCCATTATGATCACAAAGCTTACCTGATATCCAATCCTCGTGTTCTTTGCTACTAAGAGCATATGCAATTGCACTACTGGGTTCATTATCATAAACAGCAATAACCACGTTTCTGGTTCCTGATTGTGGAAGTAATAGCCGAGCCCCATCAGTCAGATACGCTGCAGAATAAATCATCAACAGGGTTGGCTTCGCCACATGACCCTCCGCGGATAATACTAGGGATTGACTTCGGTTTAAATCTGCAACCGGATCTCTGACCATGTTTCTATACGCTCCAGATGCATGGAATGATCTTAATGCTGATAGGTATAGCGAGGAGGCAGGTGATCCTCTTTTAGTTCGTTCATCCGCTCTTAAAGCAGAATCAAAAGAGAACAGCCTAATAGTCTTTTTCCCTGGAGGGTGGTCACACCTTTGTTTAGTTGCATACTTATCTGCCTGATAGTGGATATTTCCTGTCCAAGCCAAGTCTATTCTATCAGATAGACAGGATAGTGAGGATGAGATGCCATCATCAGCAGACAAGCAAACATCAGGTTCCCCTTTCCGATGCATTTCATTTTCAACATAACAGGACTTCGAGCTCGAGGTCAGTGATAGTTCTGTAGCAAAATAAGGTCCCTCTTCAGACAATCCCACATCTGCCCGGCCATCACAATTCAGTTTCAAAGACTGAGACGCGACAGTAGAATTGAATTTATTGCATACCTCCTTTTTGAAATTTTTAAGCTCCGCAAATCTTTCCTTAAGAGTGTTGGATTTCAGAGAAGATTTTAGGGAGCAAAGTCTGCAGTCCCAAATCTGGGAATCAATAAGAAGATTGCGCCGTAACCTGTTCAGCTCCAGGATGTCCACCGTTCCTCGTAATGCAGCCTGAACCAGAAAGAGTGTTATAAAGTGTAAAGGGCTACCAAGCAACATTTCAACCGAGGACCAGTAAAAGAATGTCCATACTCCATATAACTAAACATCGACAATTTATATGTTGACAGACTAGCAGAGGAAGGGTACTTACACAGTATTGATTCCGCTCCTGCTCGACCAAATCTTCTAGCTCCATTATGTATCTAAATAAATCATTTGCACTAGATCCACTGGTGGTACACTCATGGCTCTCCCAAACGCAGTAAAGTACGTTTTGAATCTCCGAGTAAAGAGTTTCACTCTTGCAAATTAGCTGAAATGCAATGATAATTGTGAAGCACATTTAAAACGAAGAAAAAGTGCTATTGAAGTTTTAATAGTCTAGTATATGTAACCTCATTTGCTTCCTTTGTTATCCACTCCTGTTGGCTGCTGCTTCTGAAGTCGAGCACAAACAGCGGTAAATGAACATTAAAGATATCAATTGGAGCATAACGGAAGAAGGCGACCATGCTCCCGGACCTGTCAGAGGGAGGTTCAAATTACTGATACCATACAAACTTTAATTTAAGACTAACTGAAGCAACAAGTAGAGAGAAGTTCAGATGCTAGTACCCATAGAAACGAAGGCAATCCTTCTGCAAAGAATGCCCGCATGGCGCAAGGCGATTAGCAGTAGCGTGATTTGAAAAACTAAGCTCTAAGAATTTCCCAAAAGAAAGTCCCCATGCTGAATCTGACATCAAAACTCTCCTTGTTGCAGGTGGAATTCCATTTATATAGGAACATTTAAGACATCTGTGCCACATCCAAATCTTCCCATCCTGCTCCCCAGGCAATTTTACATTCGAAAGACGCTTAACATTGATCGTTAGGCTGCCTTGCTGGTGCGTAAAACATTGAATATGAGCTTCCATTCGCTCATCACATGACCGACAGAAGGTTTCCTGGTGTAAAGACACTTCAACTTAGGTTTGGAAGTGCAAAAGAAAACAATGAAAGAAGAAGAAGATTTTACCCGAGCAAACAAATCATCATGAATGTATCTCCCCAATGGCTTATCAAAACACCCATAGAATTTGATACGCAATAGCCTAGAGCGCTCACATACTGTTCCTTTCACTATGCATCTGCTTGAAAAGGAAACTAATATGCTCTGTTGATTATCAGCCGATGAAATATAATCGCCAGAGGTTTCAATGTCATCAAAATTCCCTAGGTTTGTTGAGTTCTGTATATCAAGTGGTAGCTCATCTCCTTTCACTGACGATTGCAGTTCAAATTGTGGGTCCTTGCTGATGGAGAACAAACTCACATCGCGTTCCTCTACACATGACTTCTGCTCTATAGTAGATGCTGAGACTCCATTACAAAAGCCTGATGGATCATTCCCAACTCTGTAATCTGTAACCCTTGGAGGAGCTATGTTATGAAAAGAGTATTCAGTTGATGATTCTGGTGCTATCATCTCCGAAATCAAGTGATTTGCTCTGTCCACCAACAACGGCAAATCACGAGGAGTTGTATCATTCAAATATATGACACTATCAGAGCACAGTCGCGCAGGCATGGAATAGGAGGGTCTAAGAGTCATCTTCGGCAGGCTAGCACCCTCATCAGCAAGGAAACATGTCTCAAGAGACAAATGATATGCAGCAAAAACGGCATATCGAACCACAATTTTCATCTTGTTCAGTTCTTTACGGCATGCCCCTTTCAAAACAACCTGCAGAAAGGAATCGCGTGATTGTATCTGTAAGATACCGGCTATTTAAACTTCCAGTCAAGACTAGAATAAAAAACAAATGAAGGGCACAAACATCCCCAAACTCAAATTGGAAAGACTACCGTGCAGCCAGATCGCGTCGGGCACCCTTCAAAGTACATCAACGTTTTTGATGGTTTCCTATTGGCTTGATTGCCAGATTCATGTTCTTCAATTGTTTTCTCCAGCCGAAAGAATTCGCAGTACCCCAGACACGCATTCGGGATCTTATCTAGAGATGGAGTAATTGTTGCACCACTGCATCGAGCTATCCTCTCTAGTAATGGCCTTTTAACATTTAACACCAAAGATATTCCCTTTGCCAGCAGATAATCTTGGGCATATGAAGATACACTTTTCTCTACAAGCAAAACATTGGGACAGTGAGCCTTTATCCTCGAAACTATCGTCTTCAGCTGGTCGATTTCCTGTAAATATATGACAAAAAATATTTTGAACACAAAGGCATTACAAAATCACCTCATGTAAAACCTATAAATACATTAAATTAAAAAAAAATGCAAATAAACAAGAGCAACTGAAAGGAAACCTGTTTCAATAATGCATCAATAGATGCAAGCTGGTTAGACGTCCTTTTATACTCGAGTGCTCCACCTAGTAGGAGCAACTTAGGTTTCGTGTAGTGTGAATTCATTCGCTTGTGCGTTATGTTTTTTGTACAAACTATACCCTTAACAAGGGCGCTGCAGAAGGACAATACACAGCACAAGATTATACAGTTATTTTGAGTGACCAGTTAAACAATGAAACAAAGGTGACTCACGTACCTATCAGTTGGATTCCCTGTAGCAATACACTTAACTTTTACATAATCCACCGGATCCATACTGCCCCCTCTACTAGTATCTGGCTTAACAAAAGTTGCAGCTTGCCAAGTCAATTCTGATATAATCTCAAGCCAATCATCGGAGTCCTCAATTCCCTCCCCTTTGAAGAGTTCCGCCACTAGAGCCTTAAAATGCCCCTGCACTACAGTTCTGATAGTTTCATCTTTATTATGTCTTTCTTTCGTGATGAAGCTGTCTTGCAAACTACTACTAGACGAAGACACTTCCCCAATTTTATCGTCATCGTCATCATTGGAAAAAAAACTGTTGAACTGTTCATCCTCTGGTGGGGGAGCAAACCAAATCTGCTCATTGTTTTCAAAATCCAACGACTTCTGATCACCATAATTATTTAAGGAAGTTACCTCAGATGATGAATCATCAGTATCCTCCGAAAAATTGGTCCTCGAATCAGGCTTTTCTAAAACATTCCTGATTTCTTGGTAAGAGAGACCGTTAGTATGGAACTTTAGTCGTCTATCTTGGTCATGCTGTACAGAATGCCCATCTTTGTATGAAGCAAAATTATTCCTAGATGGGCTATCCAGAGGGCTTGAACCCACTGATTTGGAGTTATAAAAGTCATGTCTAAAACTACTTGTATCTATGTCTTTAGTGTACTGGCAGTATTCACTCGATGGACTCAGAAAGTTATTCCCTGAGAACTCTGATTCTTCTTCATCGCTCCTGCATATTTTTAAGAAAATCGTTACAACAAGACAATCTTTATATAGAAAAATGAGTACAACTCACTACTTGCCGTAAACAATTTCTACAAGAGTGCTCTTTAAACAAATGCAATTAACGGTGTGTCAAACGGAAATATACCTTGAAGAGCATTGATAAACAGAAACAGGTGAAGGTTGGCCAGATAATGAAGCTGCACTGCTGTTAGTATGAGGAGACGAGCAATTCTCGCAAGAATCAAAGTTAGAAAAATGGTCGCGTGGAGTCTGCTCCCCAGACAGACCACCCTCATGCCTTCCACCAGCCAACAATAAGGAATGAGGCTCAAGGCGTTTTCTCAATAATCCAGAAGATTGTACTTTCCAATTGCTGTTCTCGTTTCCGTGATTGCAGTCATCCTCAGCACACACCTTACAAGCCTTTATAGACACCACATCCTTCTTATTGCCGTCGATACTACTTACTGTGACATTAATGACTGAGTTGTATCCCTGCAGACATTTCCCGCATATTACCCGACAACATGTCTGACAATTATATTTACGCGAATGGTCCATGAAATCCATGTTACAAAAACAACAAGTAACAGGATCCGTATCTTGAAAGCATGTGCGTTCTGCTCCAAGAGAAAACCAAGATCCAAACTTCCCGATCAGTTCTATAATCAAATCATCAACTGCTCCCATGAACTAGTAGCTTACCAAAAAAAAGAAGAAGTCACGAGTTCACAACCTTGCTGATTAGTCTACTTTATAGTAAAAAGTCCGTACCAAAACTGTTATACAACAATACACCCTACACAAAAAACCTCTGGGTCATAAGATCGTCAGATTAACCTGACCTCTACAACCTCCCAACTAATCTAAAGCCTCACAAATCCGATCAGGTGACGAACAACACAATCCCCGGACGCAAATGCCCAATTTCTGAAAATCTACAATGATCCACAAACACAAAATAATAAATTAAATTCAGAAGATTAAAAAAAACAAACACAAACAATACATCAGATCTAAATACACAAAATAAGCCGCCTGTAACCAAAAATATTAAAACAAACCCTAAATCGTCGAAATCAGAACCAAACCAACAACGCCTTAAAATCAACCAAACCATATACACAAAACACGAAATCAACACCAAGACGATTCCTTTCCTACACACGCATCTTAAATACAACGAATTTCACACAAATCCACAAAAAAGGGGGCAATGCAAAGATTGTTTCACATACATCAATCCTCGTCGTAGCTCGACTACCACAGAACCCCCAAATCCAAAGCGCGTCCACTATCGTGATTCATCATAATCCGAATCGCAACAACACGAAATGCAAACTGCCATTTTTATGAATAAAGATTTGGAGCAATGAAAAGACACAGGGTAATGTTTTCTCTCACTAGAAAAATCTTAAGCGGTTTTCATCGTTGTTGGTTTGAATGTGTAACAAAAAGAAGATGACTGGTGATTATTAACGGATGTTGTTTTAATTAGGGTTCGTAAGTAAATTTATTTTATTTAATTCGCGTATTAATTACGCTAATTAATTTTTCTATAAGAATATTATTTTTCACTCTCGCGTGGTGTATTCTGTATTGTAATGTTGATTTTGTTTTAGATTTGATGGTTTGGCATGTGATTATTTGCTAAACTTAAACCAGATTCGTTTAATTAAGATAATCTAGGTCGAATGTATCAAAATTCTTGGTGGGATTATAAAATGATTTCATGTTAGGGAATCAGATCTGGTGTCATTACTTTTTTTCATCTTTTCGACACTCTTCGATTCAGAATTTGATTTTGACGTAAACTAGAGAATTGCAGCTAAACTAGGGGCTTGTTGTGAACACATTACTTGTCCGTTGAAAACGTTCTATATATCATTGGAAAGCTGATTCAAAGAGTTAAAATTCTTTAGTTTACGTCAAAATCAGATTCGGACCCGAAGGATGCCGAAAATGGGTGTGAAATTACGGTGCTGCGAGTGGCAGCGCATCACCAGATCAGAATCCTCATGTTAGATTTCGAACGGTCAGTTTGATGAATTTTTAAATTAAATTTTACAAAGACTTCCTTTTATAACATTTTTTTATAAAAAAAAAAGAATATTCCTCAAACTTTCAAAGTAAATATAATTACTATTAAGGGTAGAGATCAGGTAAAAAAATGTCTAGATATAAAAAGTATAAGGAGATCATAACCATTGATGTATCTTCTAATCAATGGTTGAGATTATCCAATTAATATCCATTTAATTATAATAAAAATGGTTATTTAATGTTTAAGGG
>JAWWMW010081733.1:0-22796 GCA_035048345.1 Echeveria elegans
CTTCCCTGAACTCTTGGTACTCAATCTCAGATATCGAAACTCCAATCACCACAGCTCCGGGCGATTGCTAGTTCACTGGAAAGCTTTGATCTTGATCTAAACTTCTCCCTGAAGCACTGAAAACAGCAGCAACCTTCAGCAGCTTCAAATCCAGGCTCCTTTGTTCGTGGACTTTGAAGTGTTAACAATTTCAATTTGTTGAGAATTGAAGATGGACCTGCAGCATGGAGCAGCCCAAAGGAAAGCCCAAAATCTCAGATCCAGAATATCGGGAAGAAAAGCAAATGAAAGTCTCATGTGTCTGCCTCTCTCTTCAACCCTATTTATACTGCTGCCTTCAACCCTTGGATTAGGTCAGATCGGACGGCTCAAAGATGCCCTTCCAGCTGGCATACCACACGCCAATCGCATGCTTTCTTCACACGCCAATCGTGTGTCTTCTTGATGACGTGGCTGCTGATCTGGACTAAAGCATGACTGAGCTTTTGGGCTTACCTTTTGGCTGCTCCATGTTGCAGGTCCATCTTCAATTCTCAACAAATCTCCACCTGAAGACGACCTTCAACAGTGCATAACCGAACCCTCACTGTTCATTTCCTTATGAGCAGTAACTGCAGACATTTTCCTAATGTCTATCTTAGTGGATAAATCGAAACCAAGTCATCACTCTAGTACCTGCAATCATTCAAACAATTCTAGTCTCAAGCAAAGCTTGGACTCTTGATTAGCCACAACTTCAGTAATTTCAATGGAACCATCATAAGTATCAAATATACTCAATGACAACCAATATTCAGCAACTGTCATAGAAACATAAAATAATTCCTTGAAGGAATATCAGATTTACTGTCATAGAAAATCAGTAACCAACAAGTTATTTACTAAACAATGAATCGAAGTGAGATGATGACATGATCATGAAGGACGGTGGGAGTATTCATGTGTCGCTTGACGACAGGCTCATCCTCGTATCCAGTCGTTGCTTTAATTTGCTACTTGGACTATTTGGATCAATTTTAAGCATTGTTGGTAGCTGCGATTAAGTTCTTTCATAGGCCACTGACTGGACCGCATTCGACTTTTACATTTCTAAACAGCTCGAAGCGCCACTGTGAAGAGCGCTTAAACTTTAAAACGCGATTCATAACCGCGCCTAAATAAATTGGCGTTAGAATTGGCAAAATTTTCCCAAATATTACAATTTTCATGAACCAAACAGATGGAGACCTCACTTGTCCTCAAGGGGGGACGGAGCCAGGCGGGGTCAAATGGATCGGCCGATCCCACCATGAACAGAAAATCGCATGGGATATTCTCATCCCGCAACCGTTCAAAGGTAGGATTGTTTTCAACATACTCATCCCGTAACCGTTCCGTTCCATGTAGCTGTTGTGTTGCTTTGTTGGGTTTTCTAAATTGTTGGATTGGGTCGAGTCTTTGGATTTTGCTGAAATTATGGACTGAGTTGTAGGACATTAATATGAGACATATTCCTTAAATAGAATATGAAAGAGCATCAAGATGTAATGTGACACTTGCATCAGTTTAGTTTTTAACGTATTTTGTTTTTCGCCTTGCGCCAAAATTGATTGCTTAATTTCTTTTTCTCTTATGCTGGGCTGATGCAATTTACTAAATTACAATTAAATTTATGAGAATGTTTATAAGCAAGGAGTTTCAAGGGCGTGGATTCTTATGACTTCCCCGTCTTGACTTATTGTTTGAACTTTGAGATTAAACATGTGTATAAGTAGATTACTATTTTTGGGACTTTTTTCAGAGACCCATCGTACCATTGTAATGAACTATGTCACCGTAATGAATGATATATATATATATTTTTTAAAGTGTGCAGTTATTTTAAACTGAGTATATTTATTACTTCACGAGTTTTCTTTTTTATTCTTTTTCGTGATACTTTGTTTGTGTATAAATTACATGACATTTCTCCTTATTTTCTTAATTTTTATGGATCTGAATCACCTATTAACTTATCCTACCCAATTTTTTTCAATGGCACTGCCCCGAACCCCTTATAAATTCGACACCACACCAAATAATTTCTAGCTGCGACCTTGGCCTCACGTGCGGATTTAGTTACCAAATTCTGTCGGCTTAGTAGCTCTAGAAGTGGATGACTAGTTCGGCTTACCAAATTCTGTACGGCTTAATGTGGCCAACTATATTTTGCCGCGAGCACAAAACAATTTTATTTAACCCTTGGAATAAAATGTTGTCTACATTTATACAACGTACTTAATACTTCTATAAATCTGGCCAATCTGTAATTGAGAACATACACTTTGGGCCGGGGTGATTGGCTTGGCTCCTTCGATATCGGCAGTCGTTCCGGCCTGATTCTGAATTTTGTATTGCATCACTCCTATTCCTAAAGACACTGATTGCCTGTGAACTTGATAATCAGAGTGCTAGAATACCCCCAAAAATGTAGCCACCGCAAAAACTAGAAACAATGTTCCTCCTATGTAACCCACCTGCATTCAGTCAGTAAACCTATATGAGTGATGTCATGATAATCATGTTTAGGATTTATGAAATTATTGATCATGTGCAGTACCAGTTTCTCAGAAATGTAGTTTGCGAAGAAGGCTCCACCAAGGATAGCAACCAATGTTGCGACAAGGTGTCCACCAATTGCCCCACTTGCTACACCCCAGGGGGACTGAATAACAATATTTCAAGGTATGGAGAAGAGCATGTTGTAATTTTGGACATTGTCGACTGAGACACTGAGGAACTATTTAGTGTTTACCTGTGCTGCCCCAAGAGCAATTGTTGCAAGCATCGACCGGTCTCCCCATTCCTATGTACACTTTAGAAAGTAAGCATAACTATGTAACACTAGTAGAAATCTTATAAACACTAACACTGCAGTTATAACCCAGTAAAACGTCAAAAGTCTTAAGCACCCGAAACACAAAAAATGGGGATAACATCTTATGTTTGAAACTCAACATGGTTATCGAAATCATTAAACTTACTGCAAAAAATACAAGGCTAAATGATTTCCAGATGATCTCAAGTGAATTTCTCGCTGATGCCTGTAAAATTGAGTTTACAAGCATTATCGTACAAAGCTAAAATCAGAACGAGACACCATTTGGAAGTTGACTTAATCTACTGGCCTTGTACTTGAAATCAAACTTGAGTACCTTTTCCTTTACAAGCTCCTCAGCTTCAGCATACTCGTCAAGTCCAGTACCACTTTTATCATCTTGTTTTTCTCCTTTTGATGGAAGTTCCCATGCATCTTTTATTGATTTAAGTCCGAAAAACAACAGAAGAGTGACTGCAGCATATTCTCCTACTGGCAGGGCTGTCAAAGTTCCGAACAGAATCTGTTTACATTATCTTTATATATTAAAAGAACTACGGACAGAGCCTTGCTAAATATGACATGAAGCTTCAGCACCATATATTGATTAACTTTCGATTCCGTTGCCAGGACAGACAAACAAAAAGTTGTGATGATTCAAATCATAGTGATAATTAGTCCAGTCATGTGAATTTAATGTACCTACTTTACTGAGACTAGGAAAGTAAACATACTTGTCTGAAACTGAGCAGGTACTGAATGAAAAATTCGTCCCATGACAACTGACAAGATTGTCATGAGTGATAGAGCAGTCATCGAACCCAATAGAACCTGAACAAATGCAATCATAGGTAACAAATATGTAAAACAAGATATGAAATTAGTAAAGGCAATGAGATTTAGTCACATCATTTTCATCTCATACCAATGGCATCATTTTTAAACTCAGTATCTAATTATGGTTTTCACATCAGTTGAACTCTTCAGAAATTCAGAAATAAGAAGAGCATAAAGATAACATACCAAACCTTTTTTGTACTGCATGGCCAGGAGCGCAGCTATAAAAAATGTCTGCAGTCGAATCGACACCGTCACTAAATAATTCGTCAGGATCACAGAGACATTTCCAAACAGTATACAAAATTTGACATTATAAATCTCAAAGTTTTGGGTTTATTTGAAACTAGAAAAGTGATATTGTGGCTGAAAATACACATGATTTTACCAAGTGTTAATTCTCAAAGAGCGTAGAAAATCGCTGTGGATTCAAAATACTGCTTGTAGATGTATCAATATCCATAAAACTACCTTATCACCAATTTCGGAGACCAATATCAACGAGAAAGCTGCTGTAAAACCAGACTTTGAAACCACATCCAAGATTGTCGACGGTCCTCCTTTTGCAAAAGCAATCAAGGAAAATATCAGACCAGTTCCAATTAGGACAGAAGCAACAGACAGAGCATAAGGTAGCTGATCTGGTTGTTTTCCGCTGCAAAAGAAATTATGTTTCTCAAAATTCGAAAGGCCGGGAAAAAACAATGTAAAATCTGAAAGTTCTCGACACACACCAATCGTAAATCAATTGAAAGAGCTACACAGATTCACAAAGTTTGTTGTAAACAACTGCAGATCCATGCTAAAAAGGAAAGGTGCAACAATTGAGTCAAGGAAACATATAAACAGGGTTTTCAATACTAGCTTACATAACTCACATTATCGATAAGCTATCTACTGGTGCTCCACTCGTTTGTACAGAAACCTCCTCCACCTCCTTTTTCTCGCTACCTTCAGACCCAAAGCCAGCATTTGATGATTGGGCTCTAACCACCCACAGTGGCACATTGGGCTTTGATATCTTTCTCCATCCAACTAGGAGTAGAAACAAAACACTTAACAAATCATTGAATCACCATCAATTTCAAGGTCGCATTCAAACTTCCTAAAACTACATTTTCAGTAATGCTCTGAATGAACAACAAATACACATTGCAGTGTAGTGTAGTCAATTATCTCTACTTTCACTATCCACAACTACATATACAAAATATAGAGGCGAATAGAAGCACTTACCTGATCTTGGAAGCAGCGTTGATTTGAAAATCGGCGGCTGAAAGGAAGTGACCAAACAAAGGTTGTTGACTGAAGTCAGCGTCGCATTGTGAGCCGCCAACGTCTTCATTTTTCGTCCGGCTTGTATTGGTTTGTTTACTTCCGCCTGCTCTAACACAAAGGCATCTTCCGCAAATGACCGAATCGAATGTCGCCGGAGATCGACGCCGAGTTTTTTTTTTTGGGATCGGAAGATTGATTGAGAAGAATCTGGGAGAAGAGCGTGTGACTTCCACGCGGCGTCAGATGCTGCCACGTCACCACAAATCTAGATAAAATCGCAGAAAAGAAATTGAACAAAGACGGGAGAAATGATGAATGAGCCTGGACCAAAGTTTCACAAAGCCCGATATGCGAGTCTTCAACTCCGGCCCATTAGAATCGGGGGCGGTCGTCAAAGTGTATCTGTTAGCGACGAAAGTTGTTGAATGTATATGCTTGTGATTAATATAAGTAAAGAAGTTGCTTGCGATGTGATATAAAAAAGAATGAGTAGATCAGGTAAAAAATGTTTAAATATAAAAAATATAAAGAGATCATAATTATAGATATAACTTCTAATCAATGACTGAAATTATTCAATTAATATTCATTTAATTATAATAAAACTAATTATTCAATGTTTGAAGGTATTTAAGACATTTTGATCTGATATAAAAAAATTACATTAAAAAGATATGTCCGACGTAACTCACTATAAAAAAACAAAACAAATAAAAATTAGGCCAGTTGACGTATGGTCAGCTGATCATGTAGAAAATCATATGATCATGTTGCTTGTCACTGATTTGTGAAATTAAGCTACGTATTATTGTTAATTTAGAAGATTATGGTTAGTTTTGAAAAAGACATTTGGTTTGACCTGCTAAATATCTGAGTGCCATTTTGGGGCGTGAAGAAATAATCAGCATGTCGTGATCATCAGATTGGTAGACCTTAAATTCCTGTCGTAATTTTAGTCTCAAAGTACATACCATTAGGTTTCATTCATCCACCACTCAGCATTTCAATTTTCGCATAACAACTAAGAACTAACAATTTAAAAATATGCGGTTTTGGTAATTGGTAGCACTGTAGCTCAATCCAATTTGTAAAATTTAACTCTCTTTATTTTGCAATGAGTCAATTAAAATTGAGATATTCAACAATAATAATGAAGATAAAGATATCTTGACCTTTCATTAAGGCTCCGTTTGGTTGCGGGAAAAAAGTAAGAAATTTTTTTTTTAAAAAAATGATTTTCTCATGAGAAAGTTGTAAGGAAAATTTGATCTCAATTTATCTATTTTTTACATTTTTTCTCGTACAACCAAACACATAATTTCATTTTCACTCAAAATTTTCCTTTCATCTTCTTTTTCCTCGCAATCAAACGAAACCTAAGAATATATGATTACGAAAAATTAGAATTAATGTGGCGATGTGAATTTTTTTTTAATCGCAAACAATTACATATTTTGTGTTCAAGAGTAGCATGAAGAAGGTGGGCTGGTGCTCCAAAAAAAAGTAATTTGCATCCATAAGTGAATGATTTTGACATAATATATTTAGTTTTGCCCCTTCTTAGAAATAGAGTAGTAGTAATTATATTGAGATTCCATTTATATATTCTAACAATAATTTACTCCTAATTTTTTTGGGAGCAAATTTACTCCTAAATTTGAGATAATTAATGTTTATGTTAAAGTTTTCAAAATAAAAGAGTTATAAAATTTCTATTGCATTAACAATATTTGAAACATCACTTTTAATTATTATAAATATATCACCGAATTTAATTTTGACTGGATGTATGAAAAGTTTTGTGGTCTTCATTTATATATTTGCGCATACTAAAATATGTCCCCAATAAAAATGGATCCGCCACTATCTAAGTTAAATAGTCAATTCCACTGAAAACTCAACTTAGCGTGAAAATATGAGAAATTTTATGTTCGTAAATAATTTCTTTTTATGTTCATTATCATATTGTAATGAGCACAAATTTTTTATGCTCCACAAATGTAACAATGAACATAAGATTATTTTTGTTCATTATAATTGATTAATGAACATAAAAGATGTAAGCATTTTTGAACATAAAAATTATAATGTTATCACGTTAAGATGAGTTCTCATAATTAAAATTGTATGTGTTCATTTATGATATTGTAATGAACACATAATATATAATTTATTTCTACACGAGTTTTTCCACGTTAAATGATATTATCATTGGACTCGCTCTATTTAAAAATCTTAATTTTGAAATACATTGTTGAACTCGAATACATTAGTTTTGACTTTACATAGTTAAATTTGTGCTAAAATAAAAGAGATGCTACTAACTTTGTGCTACATTATTGATGGAGATGGTCAAAGATTCTGAGATGATGGATTACACTTAAAAAGATTCGAGTAGCACATGACTTACTCACATGGTGCTTATACACTGTTAAGTCTAACCTTAGAGCTGTAGCTGCAAGCTCTCATCTATCCAAAACATGTCTTGGAAGTAAGTAGTGGTCGATAACCATTTCCACAGGCCTTCCTCAATCAGGTATCATCTACATACGTAATGCCAAAGGAGATTTTTTTTAACTTGTTATTTACATTTTTAAGTCACTACAAGAAAAAGGCTCTCGTTGACGTAAATTCATTTAAAATGGATGCAAACATCAGCTTTGCATAAACAAAATAGACATAAAAAGAGGACGCTAAAACGCTAGACGCATATGTTATTTATATTTTTTTAAATTTATTTGTATTATTTTAAAAAATATAAATTAATTAGCGACCACGTGGACGTTAATTATTTATATTATTTAAAAATACAAATTAATTACCGACCACGTGGACGCTAAATATTTTTAATTAATAAAAAAATAAAAAATAATTAACGTTCACGTGGTCGTAAATTATATCCTAATTTAATTAAAAAATTTTGTAAATAAAAATTTTGTATATAAATATAAATATTTAAGAAATTTAAATATTTGACAAATAAATTATTTTTACATAAATTATCGTTTATAATATAAACACAAAAAATTTTAACCCGCTAGCGGCGGTTGCGAGGGTTGACTGGAAGAGGACGGAGCTAACTGATTGACTGTCATCTGGGCCATGAAAGCCTCCATCCTCTGACAAAAATTTCCTCAACTCTGGGACCTCATCCCATAACTCCCTTCACTCGGAGATCTCATCCCGGATCTGCTGATTGTGTCAGGTGGTCATTTTGGCGCTCCAGCCTCATCGGATAAATACAATGTCAACGAAGAAATAGGCGACAAGATGAAAGAGGCAATGGCGTTTGCCACAGAACTCATTGCATCACATTGTTTTCACTTGGCAGAACTGGCTGGGGTAGAACATGAAGGCTTGACGAGTGTTCCCCAACTGTTTAACACTCTGATAATCCCATATTTTCTTTTCATATTTTTTGTACAAAATTCGTGAATCTTATGCACTGTTTCATGTAAAAAAAAATTGAGGTTTATTTTTGTCATGTATTTGATGTAAAAATTTCGTGAATCTTTGTCATATATTTGATATATAATTTTTCTGTCCCTTATTTGAGTTTTCTAATTCCCGACTTGTCCACATTGTACACATGAGAAACATAGGTCTCCAACATAAGCATAATGAAAGTCTTAAACCATAATAAAAACAAAGCTTGGCTGCAACATTAGAAGAACAATTACTGTTGCTCCCATCGTTTTTGCTTCTAATGAAATCCTTTAAAACAACCCACAACTTAGTGCTCGACGAAGCTTTATAATTTTGGAGCATGTTTTCTTATACTTCTGATCTGTTCTGAGAGGCACCAGAGATGGAGCCTTTCGCCTCAACGATTATTTTCTTAATTTCTTCCAATCTCTTCCTCTAACCGCCTCAATTTTCGCACCTTCGTCTTCGACGTCGATCAGCAGCGGTAAATTCTTCGACTACTGTAAATGACTGTCCAATTGAAGATCAACTCATCAGTCGAGTTCATCGTCGACAAACGATCATCATCATCGTTAACTCTAGGTGTGAACTGCGGCAATGTCAATTTTTTTAAGGATTTAGGATCTTGTCGCGCGTGTGTTGAATAATTTGATTCAGGGTTTGATGAGATCTGAAAATTAGGGTGGATATGGATGAAAGATATTAAGTCAATTATACCCTAATCACTAATTAATCATACTAATTAATATTAATAATGTTTAATTACAACCATTAATTTAACATAACATGCGTCCATAATCTCTTAACACTTCATATAATTAAAATTTTTTTGTACCTAATCCGCTCCCTAAGTGATGAATCAATTATATTCTAGCTTGTATATTTCTATAAGTAAAGACCTCGCTTGATAGAATAAAAACAATCTTAAATCACCATTCTTTCACATAAAAAACCTTAAATCGTCTCAGTTTCCACATTTTCTCAACTACCTTAAATCACTCTACCATTCTTTTAAACTATACTCTTCATCGACAGAATCTCCATTTTTCCTCAACTATAATTCTTTTTAATTAAATCCAAATACATATGCTTAACTCATAAACATACATAATTAAAGAAAATTATTTAAATTGCAAGAAAATAAAACCTAAAATAAAACCCACAAACCTGTCCGCACGCTGTCTCTCTCTACCCAGCCTCCTTTCATTCTCTCTCGTCCGTTTCTCTTCTGTATCTGTACTCAACACCCACACCCCTAAAGCTTCCACCTTTCTTCATTTTCCAGTCTCGGTAATGGGCTTTTTCGATACGACGCCGTCCGCATGCTTCATAGACGACCTTCTCAACTTCAACATCGACGAAACCGACGCTTTGATTACCCACCCCAAGGCTCTTCTTCCGCACTCCGCCGCCGTCTTTACTTCGCCAGTAAGTTGTCAGACTCGGATGTCTTTCGTTCACTTTTGCTCTTCCCCCGTCGTTGACTCGGACGAGTTATTGAGTCGACTCGGTAGGTAGCGAGTGGTGAGTCCTAGTCTGACAAGTAGTTCGGTTGAAGTTTAGTTGTTTTTCCCCGTGGGTAGTTTAGTCATTTGGATTAGTGGTCTTTTAAGCCTGATTGTTTAAGATTGACTCTCATTTTTGGTCCAAGTTCATCGTCTAAAATTTGAAAAAAATGAGTCAAATTGAATCAATTTGTCTAAACAAATTTTAAAAATATTAATTGAAATTTACAAACATTATGGTTCTTGCTAAGGATGGGTTGGCATGGTCATAGGGTAAGGGTCTCTTGTTTTGAGCTGAAATGAATTGAACTGAATTTAAGTGAACTGAAAATTAAAGTCACAAGAACAGAGCTAAGTGTCATGTGTTGTGTTGTTTTGTGTGGAGGGAATGAAATTGAGCAAACAAATTAAAGGGTATGCGAAAGAGAGGCTGTGATAACATGCTGAAATGGGCTGTGATTCTGTGAATGATTGGTGTGGTTGGGAACTGAAATTTGGAGTGGGGGTTGCTGTCATGTGTAGCCAACTGTAAACATATGCGCGACAGCTTAGACATGTATTGACTAGTCTGACACTTTTAGTATCATCCGTAAATAATTTTGAAATTAGTCTGTAGTTCTTATCGAGTTTGGGGTAATATGGATGTGGTTTTGAGATTAGTATGTTTATAATATGTGATTTTGCGCATTGTTTTTGATTGAGTTGGATTTTGGTTGATTTAGGAATGCGAAGATGAGGAGGAGCTGGAGTGGTTATCGAATAAAGATGTGTTCCCATCAGTGGAGACGTTTGTGCCGTGTGTAGAACCATTTATCGACATGATGTCTTTAGAGTTTAGAAGTACTGCGCATAAGCATGAGAGTCCAGTTTCCGTTTTGGAAAACAGTAACAGTAGTTTCGGAAGTAACAATTCAAACAACAGCAATACGGTTATTACTAGTTGCTGCAGTGGCCGTGGCCTTGCTCCTCCGATTCGCCGCCCTAGGAGCAAGGGATCTCGGAGGCGGCTTCGAGGTGGTTTTGTAGATGCCCCAAGTCAGCAGTGGTTTGTCTTACGTAGGATCGAGGCCAACAAACCAATAAATTATACTGTCAAAGCAACAGAAACCGTTGGCCTTGTGACCGGCAGGAAGTGTAAACATTGTGGGTCTGAGAAGACTCCGCAGTGGCGTGCTGGCCCTGACGGGCCGAAGACCCTTTGCAATGCATGTGGTGTCAGATACAAGTCCGGGAGGCTTTTCCCAGAGTATAGGCCAGCAAATAGTCCGACATTTTCCAGTGCAGTGCATTCCAGTTCTCATAGGAAGATTGTAGAGATGAGAAAGATGAAGCAGATGCACAGCATGACGGATAACTCTGTGGATAAGGACTAGGTAGGAGAGTTGATCGTTGGTGATCTCTAATCAATATTTTTTTTAGTTTGTTGTATGAGTCAGATCGGATTAGATGCACGATGCACGTTCCTTACTTTTTTTCCGTTGGCTCACCGTAGTAGGCATTTTTTTATATCACAAGTAGCTCCCGTTTCTCAATGCCCCATAGTGTAGAAAAGAAGAAGTTTTTGCAGCTAAGTGTGATTGCTGTCTGCTTGAGTCGCTTGTGTTGTGGATATTTAAAGGAAGGCTGTTGCTCTTGTAGAAATGTCTCTTTTCCGAAGACGTGTAACAGTTTGGTGCTCGTTTGCGTAATCTCGAATTTAAATTCAGGCCATGAGTTGAGTTTCTTGGTACTTTCCTTCATAATAATAGTATCGGGTTACTTTAAACTAGTATCTTGGAGGTTGGCACTCATGATGCCAATCGCTGTAAGATTTCTTTTGCTCCTGATTTCGTTCGTGCATAAAGGTGTCACTGGAGTGGGGACGTTTAGGTGTTTGCAACTTGTGATCAACTAGGACACAGGTAGATATTATGGATGACAGCAGTGGATATATATAGTGGTCCATTGCGGGACATGTTGTAAAGTAAATGATGCGTATTATCTAAGGTATAAAAAGTTCTGGTCATGCTTCTAAGTACTTTAGCGCTAATTGCGCTCTAAGATTTAACTTCGTAGATGAATGGACATGCACAAGCACATGTTGCAAAAAAGCTATGTTGGCAACTTTTGTTTTCCGGTTAATTTGAATATCATCAATAAGTGGCAGAATAATGTGCCATCAAGATGGAAGTTAACGTTGAAAGTTGGAGTGTTGTGACGTGTGTTTCAGTTTCAGTGTTCGCCAAGACTGTGACCATGTTGTACATTTATGATACGAAATTAGTTGAAAGCAGAGAGAGGCAGTAACTGGCTAATCCCCAGGATAAGGATGTGGTCATAATCTCTGTAGGGCTCTAAGGGTCACATGGTGCATGTTGGGATCTCCCTGTCAATGAATTATGGTATGGACGAATAGTGTTTGGTTTTTATGAACATGTTGTGTTTTTAGGTGTAGCATTCTGTGTTGGACGTTTTCAAATATCTGGTCCAAATTCAAATGAATGAATGCTGATTTGATTGCCGGGGCCTTTCATGCTTCCCCTCCATAAACTCATTGTACTTGTCGTTACGATTATCAGAACTTAGACGCTCCATGTCGATAATGTTAGAAAAATTCGATCCCGAATTCATCAATTCGAATACAGTGATTAAATTATAAGATTATGAACAAAACCCTAATACTGAAAAATTTAATCAGAAGCGTACATTTTGCAGCTATTGAAATTATTTCTGATTATGGATCTTCAAAAATAGACTGACCGCAATCGAATCCTCAATTTCTATGGATGGGAATAGGTTTTGTATTTTCCGAAAAGAAACGTCAGAGTTATAAACCCTAATAGCACAAAGCTTCTAATTATATAAAACACAGTCAGTTACAATGGGGACCACAACTTGTAGATAATTATATTTCAACCCTTCAACAAAACGTAATTAAACTTTAGTTTCTACGCATTGTTTTCATAATCACAAAATACACCACAAGCCATCTTTAAACTTAATTTGATCCATTTATTATGGCTTATTGAATAATTAGCACAACACTATCATATAATTACATTATGGTCCAACCGATTATTAGAATAATCTAACAGATAACTGACCGAAACCAGCATGTGAACGACCAGCAAGCCAACTATTTGATCTTGACTCTACCGCTACAAATTTACAGAACAACACGGTCTACATACACTAAATTCCATTCAGATGCACAGACACGGCCTTCCCTCTTTTGTATTTATTGTGTGTAATACAGTGGCCTATATGCCATTGCAAGAGAGAGTTGCACATAAGTTTAGGTTTAGCAGCAAACCTAAAGCAGTTTCGTAGCATACCATTCTAAACATGAGATCAGAAAGCCTACAACACCTCCTGTATGTTTGTTATTCTACTGATAACAGGTAGACGACATCCGTATTTCATAACTATTTCATCTTCAGCAACCATCCTAGTTTTATTGTTAAATGGGGCGTAGAGAGTAGTCACAAAAAAAAAATTGAAAAGCACACACGATTCCAATACAGATAACTACCAAGGGTATAATGTACCTTGTTAAAATAGAAATGCCATACATGGTCGCATAGATCGTCTCTGGTTATACGAGCCTGCAGCTTAGGCATAACGAGTGCGGAAAAAGGTAAAGATAAAATGACATGACATGATCACTTCAAGAAACTTAAATGGTTGATGAATTGTTCATACATAAATGGCACCATTACCTGGTCAGGGTAGGAAACTTAATTTCAGTATAGGTTATAAATCATAGAGAGGAGCTTAAAACATAAGACTCCAAAGTTCAAAGTTATACCATGTCGATACCTGCATTGACAGCGGATAAAACACAGGAACGATAATTTGAACCTTGAGGTATACTACGCCCATCTAGTCCTTCCCAATCAGAAATTATTAAACCCTGCACAATGAAAATTCCCAAAAAAATTACGAAATGTGGTTACAAGCCATATATTAGCTGTTTAATATCAAGACATGTGATGTGGCTGACGGCAAGAGTATTTAATGGAAATGCGGACTAGGTTGAGTCGAATAACCTTGAAGCCCAACTTTCCTTTCAAGACGTCTGTAAGGAGATAAGCGATGAGCATGCATGTTGTCACCATTCCAGCTTGAATACGATGCCATGATAGTGTAAACACCCTGCGCTATACAATCTAAATATGGAGCCATGTGAATCTTTTCCAACTCTTCGTAAGTTGCTATGGTATTCCCTTCATTCTTGCCTTTGTCAGTTCCTCCATCAATGCTTCGCACATGCAATCACATTTTTACTGAACTAAAAAAAAATTAATGAACGAACAAAGTACCGCATCATAGAAGGAGTAGCACATCGTCCATTTTTACAAAAGCAGTAGCTTAAGTATTCAACATATGGTCTTTAAAAATGACCATTTAAGGGTTTATACCTTCCTGCAACAAAAGGGTGACCGTAAGGGTGATGTTGTGGCGCCTCTCCTTGCAAACCTGAGACGACAGACGTCATCTTTCGAACAATATCCGGATCTTCACTAAAATTCTCATAGCATCTACCCCATCTTGGATCTCGAGTTACCTGTTGGCAGAGAAATAAACTGAACTATATTTTAATTTCTCAAAACAAAACCGGTACTTTAATCCATCACTTAGTTAAGGAAAATCAAAAACGAAGCAGTCACCGCTACACGCGGTGCAAATGTACAGCTGCTCCAATTCTACGAACCAAATCCTCATCCCTAGGAAGTTCAAAAACAAATTCTTCATCTCCATTTCGCACATCCGCAAATCAAACTATCGGCACTATCATTACTTCTCTAACCGCAGATATTGCCCTATTAGATTCGTATCTGTGTCCGATAGATCATTAACTCCATTAGTTTATCGAGATATAATGATACCAATACCGGTTAAACTAATTATTAATTAAGATTTCATCCATTAATTTTAATAATGTTTAACTTGCCTGTATTATTTCGTTCTGGCCATATTTGACACCTCTAAATAGGGATGTCAAAATGTCACATTAATTTCAAAAACCGCCTATTAAAAAGGAGGTCGTTATGGGACAAATGATTCCAATATCCATTGATTTCATTTTTCATTAAGATCATGCCCGTTAGTCCCAATAGTATTAATGAGCTAAATAGAAATTTTTTTCCATTAGTCTATTAACCAATTGTACCCATCCAACCAATTGTATCCGTCCATTAACATCCGGCTCCCATCCGTTTGACACCCCTATTCATATCTATATACACAATATTCATCTTTATGCACGGAAATGTATACAAACAAGGCCAACATTATGCGGAAAAATCATAACACCAAAAACATTATTATTCCCATGAACAGCATCGATCCCATAAATCATAGGAATCCCAAGTCTTGATTACAAAGCCATCATTTGAAACCTATCAACCATATCAGCCCAGTCAGAAGTCAACGCATTTTCAAATGGGTGAGACCACACGGCGCTCAATTTGTGTTATCTGCCCAATTTTTTCTAGTAAGGTCATTCTTGAAAAAAGGTCCTGGATTCTTGATTCGATTGGTTAGTTGGGGTTTTTGTAGAGTGGATTGCTTTCTGTCATTTTTGGAGATGATGGGCGGAGCTGGAGATTGAAAATTGGATGATATGTTGATGAGATGATTGGGTTTAGAGTTTGGAAATGAAGAGGATGACAAGAGGGAGTTGGTTGGACACACGGACGTAATCAGGAATTTTTTGACGTGGGGTCAGGGCGTAATCAGGAATTTTCTGACGTGGGGTCAGATTTATAAGAGGGTTCGGGGGCAGCGCCCCCGTTTTTTTTTCCGGACAATACAAGCCAATATATGTTTCAGTTCCGTAATATCAATATCATCTGCCAACAAACGGGGCGAGTAGCAGTTCAATTTGAGTAATCATATTAGTACATGTAAAGAATTTAAGTTGTACCTATAGTTAAGTCAATCTCATCTTCAGCAGTGTCTCCACCTTCGTCTGCATGGAAATTGGCAGTATAAAATATCCTCTCTAGTTTGGCAAGAGTTACTGCTGAATCCTCTCTAATTCATACAGTGCTCCAGAGGGAAAGTAAATTAGTACTCGTCCGTATAGTTTAACCTGTGCGCGTTTAGTCGCCAAAGCGGAATAAAACAATATCATAACTACATCCTCTCAAGAAAATCATAAAACATTTAATCAGAAACCAAATTCAACGAAAACACATCCGAAAACAAATGACTTACTATTTTTTATCGCAACAGGCACAACCATACACATGAATCATCAAATAAATGCTTACTCAAATTCTACCAAATCCGACACACTCCAAATCGGAATTTTTCCGCACAAATCCAACTTCATAATTCTCTCATTTTTCTCATCAGCAACTTGTAATAAACTACATACACATACTCAAAACGTGAAATGTAATACAGACCTGAGCAAGGACGTGTTTAGGCAAATTGGATCCCAGAAAAAACGAAACAGCTTCAGCTCCACTAATCCTTCCATCGCCATCCAAATCCGCTTTTCTAAAATACAAATTAAACTGATCTCCCAAAAATTAAAGCAAAACCTAAAATTTCAAATTTTGCATAGCAGCACCAAGCAGGTCTCCTGTCGAAGGTCTACTGTCAACCGCCTCAACATTAAACGTTCCACGCCCACGTCGAAGGCTCACGTCGGCCGTCTCAACGAATCCCGCGTCGTCTACTGTCGCCGAAAGTTTCTCTTTTTTGTTTTGATTTTAGACCAAAAATGACGTCGTTTTGTTGTATATTGGAACGACGTCGTTTCATTAAACACCAAAACGAAGTCGTTTTGGTCTAAAATCAAAACAAAAAAAACAAGCGATGCGCGTCGGAGAAGACGACACAGGCGGCGGGGGGCGACACAGGCAGCGGCTGGGGCGAGAATGAAGGATACTCGGGTTTTCTCAGGTCACGGTGGGGTCGGCCGACCCCATCCGACCCCACCTGGCTCTGCCCCTGAGTGCGAGGGAACGTGAGTTACTTAACGTTCTGATGGTAGTTCAGAACGAGATTTGTAATAATCTCTTAGTTGAGTGAATCGTTGTAAAAATTGCTAAGATTTAACATAAAATGTCGTTTGTATAAGATCAAGGGAACAACAAATATCCTGTTCACACCTTTGATACGTGCAGGGGGCAAGGGGACACAACCGTCACAGCTCAACAACCTGACGCGCGCAGCTGCAGGGGGCCCAAGTGTCAGTGCTCAACGGCATTTCTGTTATGGCAGAGTTGGAAGCATCTATCGTAGGGATCACGCATTCCTTTTGCTCTTCTATATAACACTCTGTTGGATCATAAATAAAAGGATAGGAAATGCTTTAAGTCTATCTCTCTCTGTTCTCTGTTCTCTGTTCTCTCGTCCCTCTTCCCCATACACCCAGATCGTATCAATTTCTTTATTTTTTAATGATTGCAATCACTACACAATATAGTTTTTACCCTTTAACAAGTATGAAACGGATAGCAAAGAATATGAAGTCTTAATTATTGTTTTATCGCAATTTTCTTCTTTTGGTAATAATAAACAGAGAGATAGTTGAAAACTAGTAATAAAAATATACACACATAATTATATTTTACAAATATACTAAACATTTCCACATTAAAAAAAACTTCAAAATCCAGACCATGAAGGATCAAAAGAAGGTTCAAATCCAAGCTCTGGCTACAACATATATAACAGACATTTGCATCCAACGTCGGTTGTTTCTCATGCAAATACTTTCAGGTGTTTCTGTTGCTTTGTTAAAGTATCCCTCTAAATATCATCAACAGTCTTCGTACGTAGCGGATCCTCCATGCCCAAACTTCGTTGACGATGCAAATTAGTATGTCCTCTTGACAATCACGTTACCTTCAAAGGCGAAATTCATGGTCTTATTCGCTCCCAAAGACGACCCCTAAAAATAGCAAAATGTTTACAGTGCATTATATACCTTTGGAGCGAGAATAAATTTAAGAGTAAATTAGTTTTAAACACCCTATATTCACGAAATTTAGACATTAACACCCCTTATTTAAACATTTGGATTTAAACACCTCCTATTCGTCATTTTTTTGGAAATTGCCACCTCCAACCAAATGTCAACTTTAAAAAACTTCAAAAAATATCTAAAAAAATTTTAAAATTCAAAACTTCGTAAAACCAATAAATGAAATGCAAACATTTAATGAAATTTTTGATAAAAAAATTTATGCTTTAAAATTATTTTTGTATAAATATTTAGTAAAATGTAGTACAAACTTCGCGTCGCTGCACTCTTTTTCCCTTAGGTTGGTTTTTATCCCAATGAGTTTTTTCAACTAAGGTTTTTAACGAGGCGGCATGAAACGCTTAATGTGCATTCCAGGGGAGTGTTATAAACATGGTTTGCACATCTGCACATGGGGAAGGAAGAAAATTTGTTACATGGGATCCACACCAAAGAAAATAAAACACAACTGTCTCTTCTCAGTCAGTATAAAAAGAGGTTTAGGGGGAAGGAAGTTGATGCACCTCTCCTCTCCTCCTTCTCTCTTGATTCTAAATATATTTCAGTACCTTTGAGTTCTAAAGAGTCCTCAGAAGTTCCCAAGTTTTTAAGGTATTTATAACAACATTGAATTAAATGTCAGACTAAATTAAAATGAACTTAATATTAGTTCCTTCAACAAGATAGACTCATTTTGTATATATGGATACATATGTAGTATAATAATATTTTATTATATCAAGCTCAATAATCACTCTCAGGCAACTCCTCCAACTCAACGTCCTCATTAGTGTCTTCTCAAAACGACTTCTCTAAGCGGCACATTCACCAAGATTCAGATATCATCGAAATTAACTTTGAACGACTTAACCAAGCAACAAGCCTCCTCGCACGAAAGCGGGAGGAGAACAAAAACCCTGCAAAGTTGGAGGTGCATCCGGGCGCGACTCGAATCTCAAGACTCTTTAATGTTTATTCAATATCGTGATCACCTGACCACCGACCTTTCCGCAACAGGATAGCCACAATTTTGACTTCATTGACGCGTGCATTAATTTTGTTAAAAGAAAAATAGAATAAAAATAATCAAAATAAAAAAGTCATGTCTAATATCAGGGGCGGAGCCAGAAGGGGTCGAGAGGGGTCGGCCGACCCCTCCGTGCTCGAAAAATCGCTGAGTATCCTGGTCCAGTTCGACGGCAGCCCCGCTACAGTGTTACCCGATTCGGGGAAGGAGGATATTGCAAATCCGAATTCGCCGTCCCCTATCGCGGCTGATTCGCGAACCGTATTGCAAGAAGAGAAAAGAAGAAGAAAAAGAGATGAGCGGAAGAAGAGAAAAAGATGAGCAGAAGAAGGGACCGGCGGTGGAAGAAGATAGAATGGAGAAGCCCTAGCTCGTGTGTTTTTGCTTTTTTTTGTTTTTGTTTTTTTATTATGTTAATCTTATGTTCACCGTGCAACGTTTATCTTATAGATGTTTATTATTTTAATCTAATTTGTAAAATACAGGTACGTACATCACTATTATTATTAAATAATTACAATGTTTGTATCTTTTGTAACTATATCAAGAATATAACCAAAATTATATTCAAATAATTTTTTATTTCAAACATAGAAATAACTACTATTCCATTTTGATTTTTTATATTTAATTTAGTTATTCTATTTGAACTATTGAATAAGATTTAATTTTATACGTTACTTCATATACATATTTTTAGTTATGCAACGTTTAAATTATCATCAAACTTTTGTTGAATACCTCAACATTTCCCCCTCATTTTCTTAATTTTTTTGAAATTGAATTATCTATTCACTTGTACTGTCCGGAAAAAAATTTGTAGTCGTTGCCCCCAAATTTCCTTATATTTCCGATCCCGTCAGAAAATTTCTGGCTCCGCCCCTGACAACATGATCTATAACACATCAAATAATTGACACAATGATTGTCTGTATACTTACACTTCCTCAAATTAATTTGGAAATATATAATTATACAAAATTTTAGGGATGTGACAATTAATAATAAATTTGGCATAACTGCATTTTTATATTAATTGACTAATTTTAAATGATGACCGTTGTTTTTTTAAATACACGGTGTAGATTTCATCTTTACATACTAGAAAAATATATATGTCCTCCTATAACCTTTTCCATATTTTTATTTTTAAACTACATATGATTTTTTAGATTTTCTGTTCCATAAATTTTTATTTACCCTCGTTTGGAGCAGGGAAAATGGATGAGAAAAAAATGAAAATTAATATTCCTTGGAGAATATCAAATTAAAATTTTTGTTTTTTTTTTTTTCATATTCAGCCACACATTATTACTCATCTTTGTTTTAATATTTTTTTTTCTTTCCATCTGAAGAATTTTCGCAACCCAAATGGTGCGTTTTTTTATTTTGAGGAAGGTTCTTTGGAGACCACATATTAACTGAGGACAGAAGGATATAATCTCAGCCGTTGAGTTCAATAAATGTAATGACTAAGATTATGACACGTGTATGAGAGAGAAAATATTAATTTTTTCTCTCTCATACATGTGTCATAATCTCAGTCATTATATTTATTAAATCCAACGGCTTGTATGATGTCATTCTGTCCTCAGAGAACATTTCTCTTTTTATTTATTGTCTCCCAAGCTTTCCTTCGTCTCATATATTTGGGTTCCCATAGTGAATACTTTTTAATTGTCGTCCCAGTAATTATTTGATCGTAGTCCACTACATTTTTTTTTTATAAATGCATGGCTTTTCAAAAAAAAAAAAGAGTGCATGAAGCAATATAATGAGCTAGAGGATTTAAAAAATGGGAACATATTTAACTCACCTCGAATTAGATAATAACTCAATTAATCTCACTCCATTACAACCTCCATAGGCTAAACACACAAAAATCAACATACATAAAGAATACTTGAAGGCCTTTAAGTGTCCCCTTGAACTCCTCCAACGATCAAAGTTCCTTCATCAGAAATTCAGCCGCGCATGGTGCACGGCGAGGGCATAAGAACAATTCTTTGATTCAAAATCGACGCTCCTCCATCTACATTCTTCATGATCATGACACAAAAAATGAGATTAGTCATGGAAATGGGTAACTTCAAAATCACCATAGATCATAAATGAGCTCAAAATTGATATGCATGTTATTTTAAGTGTAGATCTAGCATGAAAGATATAAATATCTATAGATCGAATCATGTACAAAAAAAAAGACAGATAAAGATCAATAATGAAATTATTTAGACTAAAAAAATAAGGCCTAAATGACCAAAGCAAAGAAAAAAAAAACTAAAAACAACATAAATCAAAAGGAACTCCACAGGACAGAGATGTTATTCTAGCTCCGTAGAAGGCAATGATAAAAGAAAGATACTCCCTCCGTCCTAAAATGATGTTACACTTCTATTGATGACACAATATTTAAGAAACTTGTAAAAAGTTGATTGATTGGTACTTTTTGTTTAGAGAGAGAGTGTGTTTGTGTGAAAAAATGAGTGATTTGATTGATAATAAATGATGAATGATTGTAAAAGGTAAAATAATAAATAAAGAGAGAGAATGCATGTGAGAGTAAAAGTGAAGAGAGTAATATTCCATTTTAGGAAGTGTAAGCTTTATATTGAGACATCCAAAAAGGAAAGTTTAAGCAACATTTTGGGACAGAGGGAGTAAGTGAAAAAAAAAACACGTGGAAATCGCGTATGAGGCCTTGTATTACTTTATTGGGTACCGTCCATTCGTCCCGACGGAATATGGCTGGAATAGAAAGTGACAGTGACACCCGACCCAAAAACTGCAGTCAAGATCCATCAAAGTCGAAAACTTAATTAATGGTATTATTCATCACATCACATACAACATACTTAAATTAATAATTCAATCTTTTCCAAAACTCCTTTTAATCAATAAAAGAGAACTAACAGCTCCGGCGACATCACCAAAGCTCCATTCAATTTTCGATAATTCCGTCAACTAATTTGATCCCTCTTCGAATCGCGATTCAACTCGACTTCAATTACATCGCATCACACATGCAATTCAATTGTGTTTTCACTCTCGGAGTCACGTGATTTTTCCGCTTCGATGTTTATTATATTATTTATTATCTATCACATGAATTGTAAGGTATAACTTGTATATGATTTGCGAAACACACATACTAATCAAATATTAAACTTGCACACAAATCTAGCTTTAAGTCTATGTTTAAGAGATGTGATAACCAATCTGCACAGTTTGCTCATTGGTCTTTGAATGTGTATCAAACACTAACCCCAGTACCACTATGAGGCATAGCAAAAACATCCACAACACGAACCGTATACTCATTCACAAACTCCTCAAGCATCAACAAAAAAACAAAACAAAAAAACAAAAAAAAAAAACAATCGGGTGACGCACCGTTTCAATCGCTCCGGCGATTTCGGAACCTCCGCCTCCCACTTGCGCCTATTTGGCGACACTTGCCATCATCGAGTTCACCGTCAACATCCATCCCTCGTCAACATCAATCGACCTCTGATTCAGACGCATGAATGACTTTCTCACCGGTGTCCTCCTCATTGTCATTTCCATCGCTGTCAGACACCGCCGACGCAGTGATGAATCTGAATTGTCTAACAAGCGAAGTCATGATTGAGATGCAACGGAACAGCAGTGCAAAACCAGGAAATCAATCGTTGACAAGGACAAAAGAGAAGAGCAACAGAAGGACATGCGTTTTGGTCATAACAATGGAGGACCAGTCCAAGTAGGATGCACAGGATGTCCTGGAGAGAAGTCTTGTTAGGATCTGGATGACTGATGCAAGGTTCATGAAGAATTTTGATTTTCAATTGACACATCTTGGTCACTAGTATGTACTGAAGGGTGGAACGGAGGAGACTCATGCACGGAACGGGAAGGATGGTGGTAGGTTGGGATCGGTTTGGG
>JAWWMW010081779.1:0-12743 GCA_035048345.1 Echeveria elegans
CTCTCTCTTTCTATTCGCGCATGCACACGATAAGCAGCTTTATCAATACGTAAACGGTAGGAAATATTATATAAAATTAAAATTCTCAAAAGAATGGGAATATTTCATTAAAGATACATCACAAGTTAATAAATTTTTAGTTAAGAAGAGGGTATGAATCTTCAAAGTTAAAAGGGTAAAAGTGGGTTATTAAACGAAGAATTGGACGGAAACCCAAAAGAGGTGTTAATAGTTCTTTTGTGTGGTTTTTTCTCTTTTTAAATTTGTGTAAACAGAGCGGTAGAGAAAATGAATGAATTTCTTATAATTCAAAAAGATGATTACAAATGAAAATAAAGAAAAATTGAAAGAAGATAAAGTTAAGTTTCACAACATAAAACATTTTTTTCGGTTGATGCATACAATACTTATATATATATATATATATATATATATATTCTTCATTGTTTATTTGAGATCAAAAGATGAGCATGTTGAGCTTTTGAATTTTGGAAATGAAGCAAACTCACATCATCCATAATTCAAACAATTAGTTTATTCATATTATAACTATTTAATTACGCTTTTGTCTTAATCCTTTTGTCATTGGACTTGACTTTTGCTTTTTACCTCGGTGGACTTTATGTCTTGTTTTATTTAAACTTTGGTTTAAGTGTTTGTCTTCAAGACATCGAAATCAATAATTAACAACAAACTCAACACGCCTACTGCTGGATTCATTTTGGATATAAAAGTCAGACTCATATCGACGATTTCAAACCCCTCCTTTTGATACTTTGACATTTGAAGTCTGCCCGTGACAAAAACACTACTACAAGTGCTTTTACATGTTACTTGCAAGCGTTGTGCACTCGCAAAACTTGTATGGATGGGATAAGTCACTCTTATCGTTTATGCCCGCAGACATATTCTGATTACGATGAAGTTCAGATGCTTTCAAGTTGATAGCAAACTAAGGGCATATGCAACGCTGATTATTAGAATAATGTCGCTACAAGCCTACAACTTCTTCACACCAATAAAATTCACATTAATTTTGTAAGGGCAACTGCAATAATAAGGCTAAAAGCTACGCCTAAAAGCCACAAATTGGCTTTTCAAGGCTTTAATGGATGGAGCTAAGCTAAAAGTAAAAAATTCATTTCTAGTTTTCTTGCTAATTTAGCTCAAATACTTGATAGGAAATACTAAATCCATTTTTGCATTGTTGGCTTTGATATTGCTTTTGCTTATTCTTTAGCTAAGCTATAAGCAGAAACCTATGTTTTATTGCTTTTGCTTATTGCTTTGCATGATTAAAGTAAAATTATAGCATCCTGTCTTATATTGTTATTGATATAACTTTTAGCTCCACCATTGGAGTTGTCCTAAAAGAGTTTTCATTTTTTGATAAGTTGGTGATGGATGACGCCACTCCATATGAAGGGTGTTCTAGCAGCGTTGCAGTGGAGTGGAGGTTGTATGTTGGATCGTAATGACAGAGAGAATGTGTCATTGGCGAATCTAGAAGCTCTTAAAGAGGGCAACAATTCACAGTAACAACAGAGAATCCAAACATATATTTAATGAACAAAAAAATTAAATCTATATATAACAGAATAGGGATTGGAAGTGACGAATACAACCCCATTTAGCAACGAAATTTTCGTTGGTGTTGTCCGAACCAAACATTGGGTCAATCCATCATCTCTCATCCCTCATCAAACCCAAGGACCCGGCCCATTAAAAATTAAAAATAAAAAATTAAAAAAAATTAAAAGTTTAAATTTACAAACAACACACGGGTCCGGCCCATTAAAAATTGGGACGACGCATACCCGTCAGGACATCGGACGGTACACTAGTGTATATATATATAATAGAATATCTAGAATAGTGAACCACAAATATAGCAACGAAAAATAGAAATAAGTCTAAACTGAAATAAGGAAAAATATGAATATGAATAAGCATAAATCGGAATAAGGAAAAATAAGAATAAGACAAAATAAGAATAATCATAAACTGGAATAAGGAAAAATAAGAATAAAACAAAATCGAAATAAGATAAAATAGGAATATGAAAAAAACCCGAAGATACTCATTTAAATTCGGCCCGCACGACATCAAAAATTGGTCGATCGAGTCTCGCCCTTATTTGACCGATTCGATTGCGCATCCAGGACGACGCATCCCCGTCGAGATGACAGGCGGTACACTAGTTAGATATAATAGAATATCTAGAATAGTGAATCACATATATAGCGACGAAAAATTGTGTGTTTGTACCGGTGTAGATTGGTTCCATTGAGTGTTTAATTGGATATAGATTGGTTCAATTTAGTGTTTGTATCATAAAAAAGTTTCGATTTTTTTTTTGAAGTTAAAATGACTGAAAAAATTGTTAAAATATTAATTCAAAACCAAACTCAAAACAATCTCAAAATATTTTTCAGACTTTGTTTATAAACAGGACCTTAACTGATACATGGAGTATAATCACAGATGGGGAAATTACCTTACTATTAGTCTTTTGAACGTCTCAATTTTAAAATAATTTTATATGGACGATTATTAGTAAAAAAATATTTTAATGGGTGGCTATTGATAATATCACATCTTACGGTTGACTATCGAAAAAATTCGTATTTTACAGATGTTTTCTGATAATCTATTATATAAAAGAATACAATCCATGATCAATAATGGTTTGCCAAAAATACCCCTTCCCTTCCTCATTAATTACTTACCATGTCATCCTTCATTATTTGACTGTAATTTGATCAATTTTTAATCGTACAAATCATATCATCACAGACCATTAAAATTTAAAATTTTAATTTAAATAGACCACACGGGTCCATTTAAATTTTCACAGACCACACGAGTCCGTTTAAATTTTCAGAGAACACACGAACTCATCCCGACCCATTAAAAATAAAATAAATTAAAATTTTAAATTACACAGATCACACGGGCTCAAAAATTGATCGATCGAGTCATACTCATATTTGGCCGATTTGATTATGCATTTGGGATGACGCATCCCGTCGGGACGACGAGCGGTACGTTAGTTAACCATAAAAATTTATTATGATCCACAACTAACTAACCCCAATTTCACAACCACCTCCAAAGATAATAAGTCGCGTAAAGAATTATTTATCGAGAAATCAGCCCTCGTAATTTGTGATTATCGAAAACCCACTCAAACTATAAAAAAAGAAAAAGAAAATCAGCAGTTCAATTAGAAGGAACCGCCAAGCAGTTGCTTCGTCAATATCGGGCCACTACGATTTCAAGCCATCAAACCAACTCAAAAACCAAATTCAATCGGTTCAATCGCATCGAATTGCAAGCAGTTACTCCCATCATCTCATGACACTATAAATAAAACGAAATCAAACCCCGGAGTAACTTCAAATAAAAAATCTTCAAATTCGTGACGTCAGCGTCAGGCATGGCGCTCCTACGAGCCCTCACTCGGCGCGCCTCACTCCGACGACCTCTCACCGCCACAACCTCAACCTCCGCCTCCGCCCACCGCCCTAATCACTCCACTTCCGAATCATCCGAATATGACGCCATTTCCAACACCGGCTCACTCCTCTTCAGCTTCTTTCACAGCGGCGCACCACATACGTCGGCTGGATCATTAGCTGATCTCCTCACGTTACCACTCCGCGATCGGTTCAAAGGAATGCACGAGCCTCGGCTGAGCCTCGAATCTGTTTTACCACCTCCTCTAACACCGGCTAATTTAAACCCAGGCTTGATCTCACTCGAAGAGGCTCGTAAGCTTCTCCGGATAGCGCAAGCAGCTCGGCTGAGATCGGCTCTGCGAGAGATTCCGAACAATGCGATCGCGTACAGCGACTACGTCCAGCTCTGCGTTGAAAACTGCAGTGGTAATGAAGAGCAAGGCCGTGAGTTTGCGAAGCTTATGGATGAGTCCGGTGACGTCATCGTTCTCGGGAACGTCGTCTTCACTCGACCGGAGAAGGTAATTAATGAATCGCCATTTTTCCCAGATCAATGGTCTCTGTTCTGTTCTGCTCTGCAACTCCGCCTTGTTTGCATACATACGTAATTGCCCCTACGCAACTGCCTAAATTCCATGCAGTTGCATGCATGCACAATTTTCAAATGATTCATCGAACTAATGAGTTAATGTCAGTCTTAATGACACTAAAAGACTCAATTTAGGACTGATAAGATTCCATTATAAGATTCAGAAATCAGAATCTTCTCTTTTACTAATTAAAGTTATGATCTTTTCATGTAGCTGGCAAAAAAATATTTTATGTTGGAGTATGATTTTGTTGCTTGCCATGTTTTCATGCAAAGATTTTGTGCATAAACTATTTTTTTATATTTTTGGGAAAACATAGGAACATCATTAATTAATTTAAAAAAAGCTGTCATTTTGACGTTGACATATCTTTAGTTGTAATTAGAATTCGGGTGAGCATTTGAATTGCTTGCACGCCAAACACACTAAATTCATGGTCATACTATAAAACACCAAATACATGTTAGTAAATGACGTAGAGAATAGTATAATGCAAATTAACTGGACAACACTAAATGGGCTATTTAAAATCAAATTATAGCCGTCTCGACTCGATCATTGGTTCCCATTTTTCAGGCTTTGGAAAAGTTGTGTTTAGTGGTGATGCATGTAGTCATTGATTTCGTTGTGGGGTGATTGATTAGAGGATCATGGAAACGTGACAATGGCGGCAACTAATTACTTACAATGACATCATTTGTCATTGACTATTAATATTTCCAACTTGTTGATGATGGTTTTACTTTCGTGATGTGAGCAGGTTGTGGAAAAAGTGGCAGATTTAGTAACTCAGTCTATAGCAACACCTAATGATCCAAGGAAAAAAGAGTTTGAAAATATGGAGAAGCAAAAGGCAATTATTGACAAGAAGGCGTGTTCGCTTGTCCGAGGAGAACTCTATTGTGGGTTAGGGTTCATAGTCTTGCAAACGCTGGGATTCATGAGGTTGACATTTTGGGAGCTGAGTTGGGATGTAATGGAGCCTATTTGCTTCTTTGCCACGTCTCTACATTTTGCGGCGGGGTATGCGTTCTTCCTTAGGACGTCAACTGAGCCGTCTTTTGAAGGGTTTTTTAAGAGGAGGTTTAAGGTGAAGCAGAGGAAGTTGATGGATGCTGAGGGGTTCGATATGGACAAGTATAATGAACTGTGGAACATGTTCCGGCACTGTTTTGGGGCTGATTTTACTGCTCATGTAATGTTGAGTAAATACCTAAACTAAAAGTTGGTGCAAATAAGAATGTACTCCTCCATCCTCGTTTGATCTTTCTATTTAAATTGTGACATAAATTTTAAAAAATAATATGATTCTAAGAGAAAAACTAAGATAAATATAAATAAATAGAAAATAAAATATAAAAAAATGTTATGTAAAAAATAAAATAGAAAAGAAAACTGTACAAATAGAAATAAAAAAACAAAAGAAGAGGACGGTAGATTTTCAGCTTCTGACTTTTTTTGCTACTCGGTATGGGCCAATTGGGCCGGAAACCTACTAACGAACCAACCCAGGTGACGAATAAAGTGGCCCAAACCTGAACTGCGCCATTGTCATACGGAGAAAACGTTATCCATCTCCTTCGATCATCTCAAAAATCAAAATTCGCAACCAAACCGGAGCAGAGCAAATCCCTTCCATTTCGTTTCATCACCAATGTCGACGATTTCGCTCTCATCGCTGACCTCATCCCTCTCCTCACTCTCATTCTCCTCTCACGTCTCACAAAAGCCAACATCACTCTCCTTCACGCCGTCCAAATCCCTCAACATTGCGTCCTCGCACGGTAGTAGATTGACGAGGCAGATTAGGATTTCCGCGACTGCTTTGGCTACGACTGAGTTGGAGACCGAGAGTCTCGAGAAATATGTAAAGACTAGACTTCCTGGTGGATTTGCGGCTCAGACTATATTCGGAACTGGTAGACGGAAGACAGCTATTGCTAGGGTTGTGTTACAGGAAGGTACTGGAAAGTTCATCATCAACTATCGTGATGCCACGGTTAGAACTTTTTTCAATATTTTCAATTTTCATTGCTGAAATTGACTCAATTTCTGATTTTATTTACTTTTTATTGAATGTGTTAGGGTTTGCGCAACTTTACTTCATTTTTAACATTGATAGTTAAGTACTGTACTAATTTTCTTGGATTAGCATTATTTAAGCACCTGATTCGGCCTTAAGCACATTCCATTTGCAGTCCGTTGTGTATTTTTAGTCTTGCTTTTGGTAGCTTACCAAGTTTATCCGCGTGAAGCTTGTTGTGTTAAGCTGTTAGAAGGTCTGCTACTATGTTTTGGGTTAAGACTGATTTCTATGCAATTTGATTGCTGAAATTGACTCAATTTCTGATTGTGTTCACATTTATTGGAATGTATTAGGGTTCGTGCAAGTTTGCATAATTTTCAGCATTGATAATTAAGTGCTAATTTTCTTGGATTAATATTAGGTAAGCGTCTGATTAAACCTTAAGCATATTCCATTCACAGTTAAATGTTTCGTGCAACTCCAAAACCTTTATTTTTAGCCGTGCTTCTGGTAGCTAACCTTGTTTATCTGGAGAAAGCTTGCTTGTGTTAAGCTGTTAGAAATTAGAATGTCTGCTATTATGTTTGGATTAAGACTGATCTCTGTGCAATGTGAAATAGACGCGCTAGGATTCTAAAGGCGCTCTCAAGAACGTTTTTCTCTCTTTCCGTTGGATAATGGAGAAACTGATCTTAGACATGTGCTTGTTTCTCACGTTTCCTATAGTCGGTTTGATGAGTCATTCTGTCCTGTTGGCTAGTTTTTCATATTTCTTTGATGCGATGAAGTAGTGATACTAAATTTTATTGTAATGATGGCCGAGTGTGTTTTTAATACAATGTAGGAGTATCTGCAAGGAAATCCGTTATGGCTGCAGTACATAAAAGTTCCCTTGATGACTTTGGGATATGAAACCAGCTACGATGTGTTTGTGAAAGCTCATGGTGGTGGCTTGTCTGGTCAGGCCCAGGCAATATCACTTGGCATAGCTAGGGCATTGCTGAAGGTGAGCGAGAGCCACAGAACACCTCTGAGAGCTGAAGGGCTACTGACAAGGGATGCGAGAATAGTCGAGAGGAAGAAACCTGGTCTTAAGAAAGCTCGCAAAGCTCCACAATACTCCAAGCGTTAAAGGTCAGGCTTTTGTGTAGTGGTTGCCACTTTCATTTTAATGTCAATTGATACTTTACAATTTTAATTACTTTTGTACAACACGTGGTTTCTCTGATGTATCTATTTCTGTTTCCTGTCATACTTCCCCGGCAACTTTACCATCGCCGTTTCACATCGATATATCATTTCTAGCACAGATATTGGAAATTGAAGATTCGTATCTGTGGATAGGTCGTATTTGGTGGTCACATTTTTATGCACAATGAGACAATTCCATTGACTTGCATATATGAAATATGTGCCTCATGTTTGTGCCATAGCTGCGTTGCAGTGATATGTATCACTTATAGTAGGCAGTAGATATGCAAGCTTAGTCATTCAGGCTTTTTGCTTCTTCTTCCGGATTTTGACATATACGACCATGCCAGTTGATACAAAACTAATGACATTTATTTACAGACACTGAACCCCTGGTAAATACAAAGGTGTTTAACTCAAGCTGAAGCATAACCATATTACAAACTATCGCAAGTACGCTCGTCAAATTTTATTGGCAAGAGAAGACATTCCAGCATGAACATGTGCATTATGCGATGCTGCCTTCAGTATGCGCTTGTTGACTCGGAGGCATTCATTCATGGGCATCATTCTGTCCGTCCCCGCAAGGATAAGAGTTGCAAAACTCAAGAGCAAAACAGAATGATTTATCAAAATTGTAGTTTAAATGACAAATAAAATTACGTATAAACTGATTTCAAAAACGCAGAGGATATAAAGCCAAAATCAAAATTACTACCCATGAAGGCAGGAATTGTATTTGTAAGTTTAAATGTTAGTATTAAGTATAAGCAAGACAATCACTGGTATTGATCCTACTAATCAATCGAATTATCATTTGTAGAAAGCCCAGACAATAGATCAATATCGATCCACTACCTCGTACAATACAATACACACGTCGAAATCGAGATTGAGCTGCTGCGATTGATTGAAAGCTTAAGCGTAAACAACAAGTACGCCTGAGGGAGGGAGAGGAGGATTTTTTTTTTTTTTCGATGGGAGAGGAGGATTTAAATATCATTAGTTTACTACTCTTTGTCCGTCATCGGTATCATCTCAAACTACACTGGGATTTTAATATTAAAAAAAAAGTGTATGGATTTAAATCCACATGTCGAAACATATACATAGACATTGCACAGCAGGCATACGGAGCAAAAGGTAGAATCATTGTTTCAATTATTAATAATTTGGTGCTGTATTTAGTGACTGTTGGCTTGCTTATTCTCGAAGGAGAGAACTTACATAAATTTTTCCTTAAGTTTCGTGTTCGCGTTGGAGTCTTGGAGACTTGTTTGCTTTTGGTGGAAGCAGGTCATTTGTTATCCTGACTGCACTGATAATTTTTCCATGTATGTTATTTACCGATTTAAGTCCGTTGGCTCACGTTTCGGCAACCGGAGTTATGTCACGTTTCATTATACTTGGGTCCTTTTTACGCATTGTTGCTTTTAAGGAGTAGGTAGTCTGTCGGTTACACTCTTGATCTAGTTATTAGAGCGCTCGAGTTCGAGTCGCCCTGTACGCATATCCGCTTGAATCTGAGGATTGTCCACTCCTTGACGATGTAGGAATATTTTAATAGGAAAGTTGGCTTCAGTGATTCTAGATGACAATCGTTAATTAATGTTTGAGGGACGTCTAGCGCTGTTAGTTTGTTTATTGTTTGCTTTGCGGCACATCATGTGATTCCGTCGATTTACACTTCCATGAAATCGCAACTGCATTTCAACAAGGTAAATAGAATATGCATTTCATTTTGTTTTATTTTCGGAGGAACTGGAACTGAAATGTTCAGTTAGTTAACATTATTTTCGCTTTGTTTGACAGGTTTTGTCGATGAGTTTGTTCATCACGTCCCTCACTTGCATGGCCACAGCCATTGTCGCATATCTTATGTACATAAAATCCCCAACCACACTCAATTTACCGTCGAATCAAGTCTACTCATATATACAACTCTACTCATCCCAATCACAACTCTAGCTGCGACTTCTCCTTCATGCTTCTTTTTGGTAATTCAGTAATTGTTTTCTAGCCAATCCAAGCTATGTAAAAGAGTCTTATTTTTCCCATTATTTGCGTTAACATGGATGTATATGTTATATGGTACACGCTATATCATATTGCTATGGCTAGCAGCCCGAGTCCAAATGGTGTGTTCTGAAACAATTCCTCTCAGTCGATACAGGGGACCAAAACAATCTTACCTTTTTCCCATTAATAATTGAATACCTTTAAGTGACATTAGTGCGCAATCATGCTTCACAGATTTGGATAGGCACCAAAATCGGATTCCGTGTACCCACACCATTAGGTGCACTAATTTTTTTTTATTTTTGAATGCATTTGGCTCAAAATTTGAATTTGACATAAATTAGAGAATTATATATTTTTGAATCAGCTTTCCAACAATATATATAGAGCGTTTTCAACGACAATTTATGTATTCTCAACAAGCCTCCTAACCAAAAAAGACTATTTGCTTGTTCGGTGCAGCCACTAGCTGCACCTGAACTTCTCTCTTATTTTTGGATGTCTTCGGCTCAGTATCTGAACTAAACTAGAAAATTGTAACTGATTCAAAGAGCTACAATTCTCGCGTCGAATTCAGATTTTGAGACGAAGACATCTGAACACAGGAGAAAAGTTTCGGTACACCTAATGGCGTGGATGCACCGAATCCGATTCCACCAAAATTGATCATATATCACATTTTTACTTTCAAAAAAAATGCGGAAACTGAGATTTATTTTCAGTGCCTCTAATAACTAGCTTTCAGATGCATGCATCGAAGCTAAGAACATATGCTCGATAAAATGTTTACAATTTTTAAAAAATTAATAGAAAAAAAATGTATCACGTGACCAGTTGACTTAGTAGGGAGTAGTTGAACGTGTGCAGCAAATTTCCAAACTAATAGTCTCTGTTAGATAACATCACACAATATAAACGAAGCTCCTGTAAACTAATTGGTGTGCAACACGGGTTTATATTTCTAAATTTCTAAGTAGTCTGACCTCAAATCCCAATGTGTTGAATGCTAGCTCAGTCGTCGGGGGACATAAGTTAGACTAGAGACAGAGAAAGACAACGAAACATGAGTTAAATGATTCCTACATAATATCATTGTCAATTACAGGACACAAGTGCAGAGCACAGCATTTATAACATTAAAACCACAAACACAACTACTTCTTCCATCATCGAATCTGCTCAGCTTCTTTTCATCATCAACAACACAACCCATTCAAATGGCAAACGACAGTCTCACGGCTCCTTTGTTGACCTCAAGAAGTACCGGTTACTCCACGTTCATCAAATCTTGCTTCAACACCACTAATGCCTTTTTGGGTATGCTCCAAATTCTCTCAATAGCCACTACTTCCATTCCACTTAAAAATTTACCTCTATTCAACTGATCAGCTAAGCGTTTGCTTGTTTGTTGTTTTTGTTAGGAATTGGACTTTTGACAGTGCCTTACGCGCTTTCAAGTGGCGGCTGGTTGAGCTTACTCCTCTTCGTCCTCATCGGTATCATCTCATTCTACACTGGGATTTTGCTAAAACAATGTATGGATTCAAACCCTCATGTCAAAACATACCTAGATATTGCGCAACAAGCTTATGGAACAAATGGTCGACTCACCGTTTCGATTATTACAAATTTGGAGCTGTATTTGGTAACAATCGGCTTGCTTATACTTGAAGGAGATAACTTGCATAAATTATTTCCAAAGTTTTGTATTCGCATTGGGGATTTGATTACAATTGATGGAAGCCGGTCTTTTGTTATCTTGACTGCATTGGTTATTTTTCCATCCATGTTGTTCACGGATTTGAGTCTTTTGTCTTATGTTTCGGCTACCGGGGTGGCATCTTGTTTGGTTATATTTGCTTCCATTTTTTGCGTCGGTGCTTTTGGGGGAGTTGGGTTCAGTGATTCTAGAGGACAAGTGTTGATTAATGTTCGAGGAATTTCTACTGCTGTTAGTTTGTATATTGTTTGCTTTGCGGGACATCCTGTGATTCCGTCGATTTACACTTCGATGAAATCGCAATATCATTTCAGCAAGGTATGCACTTATGTTCGTTTTATTTTTTTCCACGAAACTGCATTGAAGGCTTAACTAATTAGTTAGTTAATAACACATCTTTCATTTTTGTGTGACAGGTTTTGTCGACGAGTTTCTTCATCACAACACTAACTTACATGGCCACAGCCATTGTGGCATACCTTATGTACGGAGCGAGCATAGAATCTCCAATCACGCTCAATTTACCGTCGAATCAAGTCACGGGGGACATTGCAATATACACCACTTTACTCATCCCAATCACGAGATATGCCCTGATGATGAGTCCGGTGGCCACAACCATTGAAGGAGCCTTGCCCGAACGTCATGCTTATAAAACTCATATAAGGATACTGATAAGAATCGCATTGTTGATCAGCACCGTCTTCGTGGCCTACGTGTTTCCTTACTATGAGACTCTTATGGCCATCATAGGATCGATTTTTGTAGTTCTTGGTTCTTTTACAATTCCATGCGTCTGCTACTTGAAGCTATCGAGAAACAGACGAAGGCATCCGTTGAACTATGAGTTGGCCGCCATCATTGCAATACTGATCTTCAGCTCTGCAGCTGGCGTGATTGGGACTTACTCATCCATTGCGGAACTTTTTAGTAGCTAACAACAAGTAAGTAGTGAAATGCTAATAAAAGTGTTGTATGCAATATGTTTTGGTAGGAGGGTCGTATAAAATTCTGGTAGATTTTCGGAATAACTGAACTTTCCAATGATTTGTTCAAACTCGATTCTAAATATGTCCTGCCGATTGGCTGTTCACTTGGAGTTTGCAACTAGATTCTAAAGTTTCTTCGATTTTTTTTTTCTTGGTGATCCTATGATTTATCTGTTGACATAATATGAATTTAATTTGGCACCAAAAGAACAATATTCCTCTTACAATGGCGATCTACTGCAAAATTATCAGTTTGCTAGAGATGATCGCTGGTGTTGTTCTTAATGTAAAACAATTCGGCCCGTTTTGTTGCGGGGGAAAAGGAGAGGAAAGGAAAAATTAAAGAAAAATTTTGAGTGAAAATGAAATGTGTGTTTGGTTGTGTAAGGGGAAAAATGAAAAAATAGGTAAAATGAGATCAAATTTTCCTTACAACTTTCTCATGGGAAAATTATTTTTCTTTAAATTTTCTTTTTCTCACTTTTTTTCCGCAACCAAACAGAGCCTAGGTTGAAATATAATTCATATGGTCCGTGAATTATAGATAGTTTGTGTGAAATTTAATCTTTCACTAAGTTGATTTTCACCGTCTCACAAAATTTGAGATTCTCATCGGATAAATACCATGATGCATATATATAATGAGTAAAATAGGAATTAAAATAGTTAATTACAAGTTAATTACATTCATAACATCCCTCTCATATAATTCGCTTCTTGTCTTAAAATCTCACTTAAAATATATAT
>JAWWMW010081790.1:0-12742 GCA_035048345.1 Echeveria elegans
AATATCAACAAAGAGTTGAGAACATGATCGTAGTTCTGTTTGACTTTTTTTTAAAATTCTGCAGAAGTATGAAGGTTAGGAAATACAGCTTCTGGATAGTTGGTTGTTGCTGTTTTAATTGCTAATAACACATGCTCAATTAACTGACACGCTTTCTTGTTTTGTTCTGCTTATTTAGCTTCTTTTTACCTTCTGAACTCAGTTATAATCATGCTCAGTTTCATCTTAGATGAACCAGGCAAGCAGCTGACTTTTTCCCAAGTGGCAGGCCGACAGCAGCAGTCGATTATGATTCTGTATGTTGCTCTGTATCGACCATACTACAAGTAAGCTACTATTTCCTCCAAAAAAGTTATTCTGACCATTTTATTTCCAATCTGCGCACCTGATAATTATAGTGGGTTCTCCACAGCTGATTACTTGACCAGGTTTAAGCTAGTTGATCATTGCTTCAATGTTTCTGAGCCTTTTAAACCCTTTTCTGTAATCTACAGTCTACACACATCAGTTAGAGATGTGTATTTTAGCAGGTGTAAATGTTCAGTGTTTCGGCAAAAATAGGTTATAGTAAGATAATTTTTTCAATATAGAAAATCATTTATTTTCCTATGAAGTTCAAAACCCAATCAACCCTTGTTTTATAGTAGTAGAAAATAGGTTTATCATTATCCTATGATTACCCTTTGGGAGGGGCAAAGCAGCAAACTTTTCCTACCAAATTGAAAGTGAAACCCTCTCTTTTGTTGTCTTCTCTAGCAGATTTGATTTATCTCCACAACCACACTGCCTTTCTTTCTTTTTTTCTGATGTCTGTCCCTTTCCTCTGCTGTGACTCCCCTAGCTGTCCAGATAGCAACAATCCAAATCTTTTAAGAAAGAAAAAAAGTGGACCTAATTTTTAGCTCTCTCTTTATATCTCAATATTTTTGGGTGGGTTTTGTTTTCCCATGATTTTGATCATCTGGGTGTTCTTAAAGTTCCCATCTTTTCGTGATTGATTGCTATGTTGAACTAATGTGGATGAGTGCCAGGTTTCAATTGGGTCTGACTTATCTTCCATGCTCAACTGTTTCTTTATTTCTTTCAATATCTCTATGCCACCTGATCTTTTAGTTTCTAGTTATTCTTCTTGCAAGTCTTGATTTTGGGTGTTTTTCAGCAGCTGTACTGTAAGTCTTTCAACGTTCTTTTGATTGATATATCAGTTAGTTTCATACTTCGAAATGAGGGTTCCAGTTGAGTTTTGGCTTTTTCATATGTTGAGTCCAGGATAGTTGTAGTGGTGGTTGTTTTTTTGAAGCTTTTGAGATGATTACCTTTTTGATAATGGAAACTTTTGTAATTAGTGTAGTTCGTTCATATCATTTTTCTGATTTGTTTCCAGTTTAGTTTCAGTAGATATGCGTTACTTACTAAATTTAAAACATTGTATCTGTTCAGGGCGCAACCGCTGGGGTGGGTGTATTAATCCATACTCATTTCTGATGTGTCAGAATTCAGGACGGTCGTGGGTGAAATGAGGGATGTTATCACTACTGATAAACTTTTTGAAAGCCTGTTGGCTACCTTCGTCGGAGGCTTATGGTCATTCACGTTTGGATTCAACTGGCTGCCAAGATGGGCTTCTTTGGTACAAAGACAACGGGAAACACTTGTCTGGTGATTTCTCCATGGCGGTTATTCAGGCCAACAATTTATTGGAAGATCAGAGTCAAATTGAATCTGGTTCGTTGAGTTTGCTTGAAACTGGACCTTATGGCACCTTTGTTGGTGTGTATGATGGTCACGGCGGCCCGGAGACATCTCGTTTTGTCAACGACCAACTTTTTCAACACCTGAAAAGTAAGCTTTTTGTCGCCCACAGATTCAGATTTCTCATTTCAGTTTTTTTCTCATATGTCTTTGTTCCGTTAGTCGTTGTTAAGTTGGAGTTGAATAACGCAGGATTTACTTCAGAGCAGCAATGTATGTCAGCTGAAGTTATTCGTAAAACCTACCAAGCAACAGAAGAAGGCTTCCTTTCTATGGTTACTAAACAGTGGTCCGTGAAGCCTCAGATGGCAGCTGTCGGAACTTGTTGTCTGATTGGCGTGATCTGTGATAAAATACTTTACATTGCCAACGTTGGTGATTCTCGTGCAGTGTTGGGGAGGGTTGTCAAAGCCACTGGAGAAGTGATTGCGATTCAGTTGTCAGCGGAGCACAATGTTGCCATTGAGTCTGTAAGGCAGGAAATGCATTCATTGCATCCAGATGATTCGCACATTGTGGTCTTAAAGCACAATGTTTGGCGCGTAAAGGGCTTGATACAGGTAAGCTTTCGTTTTTTTGTTGATGCTAGAGTTCACTTGCTTCTTCACCTATACAGAGCTAAGAGCAATGACATCATTGGTTGCAGGGACCAAAGAACATCAAATACCTATTAAATTTTAAGTATTAAGGTATCCTCAAAAAGGACTTGGAGTTCAAGGCTCATTGAGTGCATAATTACACATAAGTATCTAATAGGTAAAATATAAAAATAAAAAGCTTTTAGGTGTCTTATACGACTATATGTGCCATTCTCATGTGTAGTTCAGATTATGTGCACGTATAGAGCTCATAAAAATACTAGCTGTCTAGCACGGACGTAAACTGTAAAGAGACTATCATTTGGGATTTTCATGTGTTGTTAAACCTGCAGTTTGACATTATTAGCCTACTTTTATGCATTTGACTTGCGTGTGCTTGTCACAAGCAGTTGAAAGCATACGAGACATTTAGGATGTAAAGATTACTTTGGAAAATCATATTCTCCACTTCTGATGGTATCTCCAGCACACAAGTTTTTCCAAACACTTTGCATGTAATATCTGAAGTGTTTTATAGATGCATTTTTAATGCTTAGTCGTTAGTCATGTTGTTATAATCTCGTCACCTTCCGCCGAGATCATTTCTTTTTTACAAGGCAGCTCCAGTAAATTCATTTTTGTTATGCAGATTTCGAGGTCCATAGGAGATGTATATCTCAAAAACGCAGAATTCAACAGGGAGCCACTGTATGCGAAGTTTCGCCTCCGTGAACCATTTAGAAAACCAATACTGAGCTCAGATCCATCAATATCTGAACATGAACTCCAGCCACATGACCAGTTTGTCATATTTGCTTCTGATGGACTGTGGGAACACTTGAGCAATCAAGAAGCAGTTGACATAGTTCAGAATAACCCGCACAGTGTAAGACGTTCAACTCTGCTTCCACTGCATCCATGTCAAATATGATCGAACTGAGCCAAGATGACATAAATTGCTAAAAAAAATCATGTTTTATTGCACAGGGGAGCGCTAGACGACTCATACAAACTGCCTTGCATGAAGCAGCTAAGAAAAGAGAGATGAGGTACGCGGATTTGAAAAAGATTGGACGTGGGGTTCGTAGACATTTTCATGACGACATTACTGTTGTGGTTGTATTTCTGGATTACAACCTTGTCAGCAGAGCGAGCTCAGTGAAAGGGCCTTCAGTATCCCTTAGAGGTGGTGGCATGAACCTTCCTGCTAAGACAATAGGGTCATAAAACTCCTGAACCAAACCAAACATATGAAAATACAGCCGTCAAACTTTCTTTACATAACATTATGAGAACTCTGTTTCTCAGACATTTTCTTTTTATGAATTCTACAGCGTCTGCTTAGGTACCAACTATTGTTTTGAAAAGTGACTGTTCTTGGTTATGCTTGTTTGGCGATATTTGTAGTTCATGCATGGGTCGCCCCGAAGATGATGACTGAGATTTATAAAAGGAGAACAGAAGAAAACAATGTCATAAACTAGGCATAAATCTGACTGGACATAAGATGTATCCTCTTATCATTGTCATAGAAAAAAACAAATACAACAACGCTTCGGTGAACATTTATGTAACATTAAATTAGGTATGACATATTTAGTGTGAGAGCTTTCAATGAATTAGCCTTTATGTCTCTTGTTTTGTGCTAATTCATTTTTATTTTTATTTAAAAAATATTTTAATCCCAACCATTGATTTGGTCCTTCCGTCCTCAAATAATTTGTGATCTCTAAAAAAACTCTTCTCAGCATGTGTTATATCTTATATGCAAGATATTTTCTTTAGGCAATCGTCTGATTTAAAAAAGAAGGAAAGTCAACCGTATATTTGTTAAATTAACCTTAATAATACGGAATGATTAGTCCTAAAATAATACTGGCACTTGGAATGGCCATCACAGTAGAATCCTAATGACGCAACACAAATGAATTGGTTTGTTACCGTGATGCTTAAGGTCTTACGGAGCTTCAGCAAGTGTAGCAACAGCATGAAATAACTAACGAGTATGTCATCAACTCATTGCATTAGAGCTCATTTTGGCAACCAGACATGAGACATTAATTTTGGACTAAACATTGGATCGACACAATTATGAGTGTATTAGCTTTTGGCCCGACTTTTGTATATGCATTGATGTTTTTTATTTAGTGTCATCCTTTTTTATGCAGGGCTACTTTTAAAACACAACTAAAATTTCACAACATAAACATGCAAACAACTCTTACAACATTTTTTTCTCAAAAAGGAAAGAAGAAAAAAAACTCTACAACATTTGATTTACTTATATGACTCTTGTCAGTGACAACTACAACTGACAGTGGTAAATAGAGTTGGCCTGATTTGTTTTACAATGTTCAACGAGCGGAAACTATATGACAAAACAAAAATATTATTCCACTGTTTAGAAGGGAAAGAAAATAGCATGTAAAGTTTAGTAAATAATGAAATTTTCAATGAAAAATTGGATTAAAATTTCTATGCCGAATTTGTTGATTCTACTTTCATATATCTTAGCAAATGAAACACACTCACTCACTTTTCATTTAACTTTCTTTTCAATCCTTCAATTTTCCCTCACCTAAAATAAAATTCTAAGAATAGGCAACTTATTAAACCATGTCAAAATTTAGCTTCAAATCATCATGTTTTTTTTTTTTTGATTTCAAAATCATCATGTTTTTAAATTCAAAATGTACATGCATCAAAAAAACATTATTATTTGCTAATTGTAATAATATTGTATTCTCTCGATATGTGACCTGTAAACAAAAATCCGACCTTAGCTCAGTTGGTAGAGCGGAGGACTGTAGTTGTTTAATTCAATAGACATCCTTAGGTCGCTGGTTCGAATCCGGCAGGTCGGATTATGTGTTTTATTTTTGTCCAATACATTGTTTCCTAAGTAACGAAACGACTGTCTGTGTAGAATGAGGAATTAGGGTTTCCGAATTTCTATTATTTTTATTTTGTTGTGTTTGGTTAGTGATGTTTTGTTTTGTGTGCTGTTAATTTTCTTAATGCATCTTTCTCACAACTTGGTTTAGGGTTTGAAATGCGAACTTGCCCAGATCTCGTTATTGAAATAGAGGAGCATAACATGTGAATAGAGTTCAATTTTTGAAGAAAATATACTCCAAGCAGTAGTTTTGTATGCTTTTGAATCATTGAGTTACAAACGGGAAAGTAATTGTTTAACCAAAAACAATGTGTAAAAGGAACAAACACAGTGAAGGAAACCGTAGAAGTCAGTGCTTTGAAGGAACAAACACTATGTGGGTGTTAGTGAAGTAACCGACTTGTGCAGAAAGGAAAGGGCTAAAATGTTTTCGGTTATGCTCGGGTTTGCTTCTGAGTTTCTTCCTAGCAGTCTCGCCTTTTTTTCCTTGTGAGTATCAGAACTTTAGGTTTCGTTGTGAAAAAGAATGAGGATGAGGACGAGACCCCACTGCTAATTTCCTTCTTGTGATGGCAAGCCGTCCAATGCGGTCTCGGAAACATCCTGTTCTGCAACAGGAACAACTAGGGAGGGTGAAATGGACTGTATACCTGACCAATATACTTGTACACTCGATAGATGAACAAGAGCAACAAGGAAATAAAAATAGAAGTTCATTTACCGCAGCATGGATATCTATATGAATTGGGACAAGGAGCAGCTTAAGAATCGGTTTTCAGTGTTGAGAAAGCAGTTCACTTTGGTGAGTTCGTATCTCGAACGTAGTGATTTTAGTTCTGATGAATCCACCGGTGCCGTCTTTGCGGCAGATAAAATTTGGGACGTGCATATTAAGGTACGCGCAGACATTTTGGTAGATTTTCCATTGTTGCTCACATCTCTTGATTGGAAATATACATAGGAACCATCCAAACTAGCATTCCAATGATATTGTTTTTTGATTGTTCGAACATATGTTGTAACTTGTTTTTTGACTGTTCGAACATATGTTGTAACTTCTGAGTTGTTACTAGTATCTCCAGTTTTGACCTTTGACCTTTGACCTCTCTTCATGATAAAGAGGAGGGTGTTTTGGAAATCACAAATTATCCGAGGACGGAATGAACAAATTTCAATCATTGATTTTGATTAAATTAATGATTGTGATTAAAATATTTTAAAATTAAAATAGAAAATAAATTAGCATAAAACATGAAGTGGACATAAAATACGACGGGATTGATATTGTAAAGGTATCAATCTCAATCATTGATTTAATAAAAATCAATGATCTAGATTTAATCCTTCCGTCCTCAGATAAATTTGTGATCCTCAAAATGCCACACGTCATCTATATATATAAAAGAATTCAATCCACCATCATACATATAGCGACGAAAAAACTATTTGTTGCTAAAAATAGTTGGATAATAAGCCAAAAGAATAATAAGACAAAAAATTAAAAATCATAGGTATAAATTTAAAATTGCGCAGAATACATTGGTAAATTTGAGGGGAATCGAATGAAGCCATCAAAATAAAAATATCCTAAAAAGTAAAAAAAATAAAATTAAACAGTAAACAGTAAACGTTGGGATCAATATGAAAAATCGAACAGAGATATAAATATAAACGGATGTTTATGAACGACACAAAGATATAAATATAAACGGATGTTCATGATGCAGTTCCGTCGAAACGACGGACTCACCTCTAGTGTCACGTAAATATCTATCTTTACAAAGATTCCCGAAGACCCAAACCAAACACATTCATAGCGACATCGTTTACGAACTCCGCGCCAGTCAAACTAAATTCACCGTGCCTTTGTGGAACACTGACTTTTAATGCTAACAGTAAAATCTTCTTTTAACACTATTCACCGTGCCGTTGCATTCTCTTATACCGAAAATACCCTACATTCCAAACATCACGACAAACGCAATACTACACTCCCAGACTCAGACTGGACCCCATTTCAGGTAGATTAGACTGGTATTTTCGGCATATAATATTCAAATATTGAAATATAAAGTAAACGGCACTCTGTCCTATGCAAAATGTCTCTCTCTTGAAAGCCCTAAAATTGCTGTGCTCCACCAAACCGAAACCCGTAGATCAGAAAATTTTGTGTTTTCGCTCAATTCAGCTGCGATCTGATCGGTAAAGATAAAATTTGAAATAGGGTGTTGCTATTCGAGAATTGAGCGTGAGGAAATGCTGGCGAGATGCAACGCGAGGAAGCTTTACATGAAGCAGCTGGTCAGAGCGCGTCAAGCGCTCTCGGCGTCACACTCTATGTACTTAAGATCACTACGTAACACTGGATCTGCTCTGCTTCATTTTTCTAATGCGGAGACAGTGCTTCATTTGAAGCAGAATCACCACCATAGACCGCCGTTGCCGCCATCGGAGACGCCTATGTCGTCTGTTCATCCACCGCCGCCTCCTCCGCCGATGAGTTCCATTAGTGAGACATGGACGAAGAACACGACGGCGACAAATTCTGCCTCGGCTTCTCCGCTTCCTCCACCTCCTCCTCCGCATTCGGCGGCCGGTTGGGATTTTTGGGATCCTTTTGGAGCTCCTCCGCCAGTGCAGGCGACGAATGAAGAGGAGTGGGAGACCACGACTGTGTCTGTGTCTGAGTCGGCGACTATGACGGCGGTTGATGTACATGCGCAGCAGTCTATAGTGAGTGGTGGGAGTGAGCTGGCGATGGTTGTGTCTCGCAACTCCAAGGACCTCTCCGAGATTTTTACAGAATTGGATGAGTACTTTCTGAAAGCTGCTGATGCTGGTTGTGGTGTATCTTCAATTCTGGAAGTTTCTGGAACAAGTTTCTCCAGTCATTCTCCGGCAGGTTAGTTAATTCAATTCATGGAAATTTCAAAAATTTACCGAACCTGTTTCATTAGTTAAGTTTTTTTTTGTACCAAGATTCGATTTTTGGTAATGCTATGAATGGTGAGATTGTGAAGGGTTGATGCAGGGAAGGTGCAGTACTACCAGAGAGGTCTGAGCCCGTTGTCTTGGACATGCAACTCTTATTCAAAGCTAAATGCTTTTGCAAAATGCAGTGATGAAGTGCTTGGGTATGATGTGTCCCGCGGAAGTGTGCTTGGTATTTCGTCTAGTCATTCGTGTACTTTGGAGCGATTATATGCTTGGGAGAAGAAGCTCTTTGCTGAGGTCAAGGTACGTTTTAGGCCGAAGAGATGCCATGAGCTGTTGTCACTTGAATATGTCGTTGTTAGTTCTTTGAAATCTTAGATTACTGACCGATATATTTAGGATTTTTCTTAGAATGCACTTCATTGCCTCTTTGAGCCTGTTTTTAAGAAGCTTAATGATGAAGGATGCTGCTTATGAGGCGTGTTTGTACTCTGAGAATTTTATGAATTTTTTGACTTATGTGTGTGTGTGTGTGATATAGACGGCTGAGATGACAAAGAGAGAGCATGAGAAAAAGGTGACACTGCTAAGGAAGCTGGAGATGAAAAGAGCCGAGTACCTGAAGACTGCCAAGACTAAAAAGGATGTTGAAACATTGGAGTCAAGGTTGATGGTTGCTACACAAGCGATCGAGTCTACTTCGTTGGAAATTGTCAAGCTTAGAGAAACCGAGCTATACCCGCAATTGATTGAGCTTGTTAAACGGTTAGTTCTATATCATCATGTTCTGTCTCAATAGACTTGGTGCAGCTCTATTATGCTGGGGACAAGATGCGATGTCATTTGACTCTGAGGGTATTGTCCTTTTTTTTGCAGATCAATGTCTATGTGGAGAAGCATGTATGAGTGCCATCAGGTGCAGACGCACATCGTCAAGCAGCTCAAGTACCTCAGTGTTATTCCTTCATCAGAGCCCACTTCTGAAATTCATCCAATCAACTCTACAGCTCGCACTCGAGGTCCAGCAGTGGCATTTATCATTTATCAATATGATGAAGGCTCAAAGAGACTACATTCTATCCCTCACTGGCTGGTTACGACTTAGCCTTTTTCAGTTCAACCGAAATCCGTTGACAAAAACCACTCAAGATTCGAAGATTTACTCATGCGAAGAATGGCAACTAGTGATCGATCGCGTGCCAGACAAGGTTGCATCGGATGGTATCAAGAGTTTGCTGACAGTGATTCATGCAATTGTCGAACAACAAGGCGAAGAACAAAAACAAAAAAAGCGATCAGAATCTGTTTTCAAGGAGCTTGAAAAGAAAAGTATCGCGTTGAGAAGCTTAGAGAGCAAGAACGGACAATTTAGTATGCCTGAAATATCAGGAAATAAAAGCCAAGTCAAGATTTCTGAGAAGCGAGCCAAGGTGGAGGTACTGAGGGTCAAAGCAAAAGATGAGAAGGCTAAGCACGAGAAAGCTGTAAGTGTAACAAGAGCAGTGACACTGAACAACCTGCAGATGGGGTTCCCTAATGTGTTCGAGGCCATAACTGGATTCACAAGTGTCTGCATGCACGCATTCGAATCTGTCTACAACCAAGCCAAGAATGTTGGAGAAGAACACAATATGAAAATGTCGCTGCCTTAAGGTTCCCTATCGAATTCTTGCTTCTTGGAAAAGTCTCACCTTGTAAATAGAGGATTATCACCTATCACCGTGTCACAGATTATGAATCGGACCCTGTTGCAGGAACTAGTTTAACTTTGGCCTTAGACGTTAGAGATGTGGTTCAGAATCGAAAGCTGATACGTCGCTTCAGCAGTTTTGTCTAAGTTAGACTTGTGAAAACAGGAGGAGAACCAGGCAATGCACGAAACTGAGGACAAGAATGAAATCTAAGAATAGGGCAGTCGTGGTCACAGCAGATAAATAAGAACCCTAGTTAAGTATAGTACATGAAACATACCACTTAAGATGTAAAATTCAAACCACTTCGACCCTTTCTTCTCTTGTAAAAGATTGGCTTGGAAATCAGTTCAAGGAAGATCAAAGGTCACAGTTCAAAACTGGAGAAAACTGAAAGAGGTGCAGGGCAGGTTCAAAACGACGATGTTTGGACGTGGAGGGAGCTTTTGAAGAACAGTTAAAACCATTACAGGAGCGAACACTGTCGTTCCATTAAAAAAGGTTGAGTCGAGGATGGAGTTCGGTTCAATCGAAGAGTACAATCTCGATTAGCTCAAGTCAATTGATCGGTTCAGGTATTTAAAGGCAAACAACGGCTATCCCGCACATAACACATGCTCCTCGCTCTCAACATACTTCATCTTCTCCGATCGACTTTCAAGAACCAGAGATCAGTTCATTATTGTTCGATCATCTCGACGTTATTTGTAGCTCGTAGTATTGATACGACTAGTATAGCCGTTGGTATGAAGAACATGTTAGATAGATCAGAAAAACTCCGGAGAAGGTTAGACGTCTCGTTGGAGGTCTGGGTCTGTATTCTGTACAATTGATTTCCCTCATAGTTGATTCTTTGCTGGAATAGTCTAGAGCCACTGATACTCTAGGAAAACAGGGTAAAAATCGTGTCAATTTCCATTATCCGATTTAGGCAATTTAGGGTTAGATTTGGGGTTTTCCGATTCCGATCAGTTTCGGTCAAATTGATTGCTTTCGAGAACGATCCTAGACATCTACAAGTGGTATCAGAGCCGATCTTGGCTAGCAATGGCGTTCACAAAGGTCGATGTGGCTGATCGGTTTGATGTCAACGGGAATTTTGGTTTGTGGCAAAAGAGAATGCATACAATCTTGGTTCAACTGAAGGTAGCGAAGGCTCTGCAGGGGGAGAAAGCGTTGCCTGATTAGTGGAGCCAAGAAAAATGGATGAAGTTATGGAACTCGCATTCAGCACAATCATACTTCATCTCGGAGATAAAGTGTTGAGACAAGTCAACAAGATTTCTTCTGCTGCTGAAGTCTGGTTGAAGTTGGAAAGCCTTTATATGACCAAGACTCTAACCAATAGAGTCTTTCTCAAAGGTAACTCATGAACTTCAAGATTCTTGATGATAAACCGATTTATGATTACTTGGATGATTTTACTAGATATGTTATTGATCTTGAAAACATTGATGTGTCTGTTGATGATGAAGATCAGGCTTTAATTATCCTAAATTCTTTAACTGTCTCTTATGTTCATTCTGTTGAGACTATGAGATACTCTAGGAATTCTATAACCTTAAATGATGTATTGAGTGCATTGAGGTCTAAGAATATAAAGGCTGAGGTTAATGAAACTATGAGTGAAGGGTTGACATCAAAGTTTAAGGGAAAGAGGTCTAAGAGTAAAAACAAGAATCAGGTCTAAGAATACAGAGGTTCTTGGGGTACATTCGTTTTCACCAAATTGAAATGATATCGAATGAGACGACCAAACACAACTTCTTTTAGTTACTACCAACATTAGCATTAGAAACTAGAACGATACATGATCATTCCTGAAACGTTAACTGATCCGGAAAACATGAAGATATCAATGAAGAAGAAAAAACTGAATTTTTTCCATCCAAAAGTTGCAACATGAGGATGGATGATCGCACCCTCTCTCAATTGAAAAGATCAATGCCAAAAAAAATCAACCCTTACTCTCAAAATTCCATAAAAACAAACAGGTTGCAAGTCTCAAACTCAAACACCAAATTCCAAAAAATAAATCCAACATGGATCAAATAAAACTAAAACAATTCAATCTCACAAAGACAGATCGCAAACGCTAATACGAATCAACACAAGTAAAGGAAAGAGTGAGAAAAACAAAAGACCTTGAGTCCTGTAATTTGGCGGCTGACTTCTTCTCCACGCCAAGTACGGTATCTCGCCATTGCTTTGCTCCTCTCGCTTTCGGTTTTCCAGCTGTTTGTGCTTTATAGCCGTCGGGAGCAAATTGAAAACAGATTGCTGTTTTCGAAACTTGATTGTAACTTATTAAAACTTAGATGACCAGAATCAAAACATCGCATGGTTTGAACAGATGCGCGATTGGGCCACCGGCAACCCAAAGCCCTAACGCAGAACTAAACGCTGCGTTTCGTAGTTCAGAGGCGAGGCACGAGCGTCGTCTTCTTCATTCATATAATCGAAGTTGAACGCCGCCGTGGTGGAGTCGACAACTGTAACTACTCATTTCGATAACCTTCGGTACGTAGCCTTAACCTTCTTTTTTAATCATTTAATTTTTGTATCTCGGCTTCTGCTGATTAGGGTTTGTAGTTGATTTTAGGGTTTTTGGTTGATTGTTTAGGTCAAAAATTGTGAAACTGTTTATTTGGTTGGTTTCAGTGCAGTTTTTGTTTGTTGAAGAGATTTGGAATCAGAGTTGTGGAGTTTGGTGAAGTGAAGTTTTTAACCTTGATGTTTTTTTTGAAGCAGTTGTGAACAAGGAAAAATATGGCACTGGGTTTGATATTGGGATTGGGAAGAGCGTGGAGAAGGAAGCGGACTTCGTCTCTTGATATTCTATCTTCCAAGCGAGCGCCACGGAATTACTACAAAGGAAAAAATTGCAAGCC
>JAWWMW010081801.1:0-12740 GCA_035048345.1 Echeveria elegans
GTTCGCAAAGCATTATAACAGATACTTTATCTGCATATCATACAACAAAAAATGTTTGGACCAGGAAGGCACTGACAGTCTGACACTGCACTTAAATGGGATGGACGACCCACAATACCAGCATACCTTTGCTACGAAGCACGCTTATCGACGTACAGGATTTCCCTGTCGAGGTTGTGCAGGAGGTGGTGCTCCTACCGCTGCATATGCATTATTGTTTACATTTGCTCCTGGTTGCATATGAGGCGGGACATTAGAACCCAATTTTGGGTCACAATGACCTTGGTGAGGATCATGAAGGGGCGGAACTCGATGCAGGTCATAGGAGTGCATTGGCTGAGGATGGTTGTACATTCCAATTTGCATTTGAGGATCGTAGGGAGCTCTCTGTTGATCGTAGAATGATCCTCCTCCAGGCCTTTGCGAAGGCGGACCATGTTGACCATCAAAGTATGATGAAGTACCAGCAGGAGGAACACCAGCCCCAGTTGCAACAGGATATGCACCTCGCCCATGCTGAAGCAGATAATATGAAATGTTAATTAAAATGGTGAACCAGCATCAGGTGACCAATTCAATACATTACAATCAACAAACATAAACAAATTATGTACCATGATTTTCTTACAACGAAGTAACTAACCTATCTGCTATCACTGATTCCAAAACTGTAATCCTGGTGTAAAAAATACAGAACTCAAATACACAAAAAATCTGTGGGATGAAGTGTGACTAGCCTGAGCAGCGAATGAATCTTCATATGAAGTCTGGCCAGAAGGATGGTTGGCAGATGCATCACTCTCATTGTATCCAGTCGTGCTACCATAAGCTCCACCTAATCAATAAGTCAACAGCATCGTACAAGTCAAGTAAGTGGAAGCCCAACGGTAAGCGGTTTCAGATTGTAAAGAAGGTAAGTACCAGGTCTTTTGTTTAAATTAGCAGAGGCGTTTAGTTCTGCTCGGAGCTTTTCTACTTCCTTCGACATATTATAATAATTCTTTTCCATCACTTGAAGTGATTCAAGGTGGTCATTATATAATTTCTTCTCATACTCATAAGTAGCCCTGTAATTACAAAGATACATAAGATAATTGATGACGTAAATAAAAAAATGAATATTCACAAGCAGATGTTTCTACAAGGAAAAAACCTTCGCAATAATCTAAGAAACAGGTGGGGAAAATAACAGGCTCTTGTCTAAATTCAAGATATGACAAGTCACCATAGTATGAAGCTCAGTGTCAATGAAATCTACAACTGTTCGGACTTGCTTAGTTTATAGAGTCTACCTGCAATGCTGAAATTCTTGTCTGATGCTCTCCAGCTCTTGCACCATGAAAGGAACTTTCTGCACATCAGCATGCACCCTCTGATGTTCATGAGTCAGGTGCTGCACTTTGGGCATAAGATCTTGCCTAGCTAGAGCCAATTTTTGCGCCTCTGACCTTGCCTTCTCCAAATCTGCCTTGACCGCTTCTTCTGCTTGTAGTTCAGAACTCATCCTCTCTATTTTTTCAGTAAGATTTCTAATCAGTTGTTCTTTCTCGGCCCTTACAGCACTTGTCTGAGATTGTAACATCTGCAACTCATTCTGAGCTGCAGCAAGTTCCTGCCTCAATGTTCCATGTGTTGTAGCAAGCCTCTGATTTTCCGTAAGAAGCACTTGCATCTCCATGTGCTGCCCTGCAAGCTTCTGTTGCATAACCTCCGGAGCCGGCAAATCAAAGTGGGGGAACGGATTAATTCGAGGAGGATGCAATCCAGGGCCATACGGATCAGGATGCATAATTCCAGGGCCAGGAATAGGTCGCTTCATATGCGGAGGAGGCATATGCCCTTTGCTACCCATTCAAACACCTTTTATCTGGAAATAATCCCAAAAATTAGACTCGCATATTTATAACTTATATAGTTCACCATTTCTATGGTCATTAGCATCTCCAAATCCCCAAAACACAACTATTTACGCAAAATTCAACGTAAGAAATATACAGCATCTATTTTCACTGATACACCCGCTCAAACAGAAAACATCAAGTGCCTACCAATACAGAAATACCTCCAAAACCTAGTTTAACTTTAACCATTGCTATCAAGAATTTTCAAAACATTCAACGAGTTATGAGTGTGAGTGTCCAAAACACTACTTCGAAAAGACAAATAAGCATTTGCAAATATAACCTAAAAAACTCAACATCATCATGATGCATAGTAAAATCTGACTACAACCATTCCACATCAGAACCGCTACGAATCAGCAAATTTGAATCACTCATTCCTACACAGCAAAATACTCTAACCAAAACCACCAAACTCGAAGCTCAATAAAAACCCTAACTATGAATCCGCAAAAGTGATCCGAACATCGACCAGAAAAGAATGTAAAAATTCCAGAAAAAATCTAACCATAAAGCAACGCCGGCCGCGTGAATCGGGCGCACGAGTCCGGACGAAGTTCGATAAGCAGAAAAAAGAATGGCGAACGAAGGCCGCGTCAATTGAATTGAAGCTGTCGACCTGGTGGTCTTTAGGTAACTCACTTCAGCAATTGAACCAACATTCTCCCGAATCAAACCGCTCGATTCAGATTGAACCGGTTCAATCGGTTCGGGCTAGTAGTCGTTAGTCTTTGCAGATCTCCACCACTGGTTTGGCGAACCCTATCTTGTAAAAAAATGATGAATCGAAGCCAATAGCGGAAGTCGCTGGATTTCGAAAATGGCGTTTGTGGCGTCGTGTTCTTCGATTTCTCTCAGTTTGGTTGATGTGTGTAGATTTGGTAGTCGGAAAGGATGGAACTTGAAGCGTCGAACGCTGACGAGGCCTGTGTGTCGATCGGCGGAGGATGTTGTTATTGTCGGCGGAGGTATTGCGGGTCTGGCCACTGCTGTTTCGCTTCAAAAGTGAGCTTATCAGTTCGATTTAGTCTTTGATTTTTGAATCTGAGTCCTGAGAATTGAGTTGCTATTGGTGATTTAATTTAGTTTTAGGGTTTGGTGTTGTTATCATTTTCCTGTTTTTGATGTTGAGAAATTACGTACTGTGCCGCATCATGCTGTTAAAAAAATGTCTTGAACGTGTTTTTTGTATATGTGTCATTTCATCTGGTATAATCCGAACTGGTGGGATTGTTCCTGCTGAGATTTAGAACTGAAGGTTTGGTGTAAGCGGGAAACCTGTCCTGATGGTCAGAGGGAATTTTTTTGTTCTGATCAGGCTTGGAGTTCGGTCATTGGTGCTTGAGCAGGCGGAAGGAATTAGGACTGGAGGGACGTCACTTACACTGTTTAAAAATGGGTGGCGAGTGCTGGATGCAATTGGTGTTGGAAACGAGCTGCGGAGTCAGTTTATAGAAATTGAAGGGTACCTGTTTTATGCTAATCGTTTATTATGATATTCTAAGTGTACTAGGGTTTATACTAGTGTGTGTTTATATTATTACGATTAAGATACAAAACTAAAAACTCATTTAGAGTATCTTCAACAACACAGAAAAACATTAGCTTGTGCCATAATTTTTTTTTGAAGTACTTGAGTTGGTATAACCGTATAATAGTTATGGATAAAGTACAAAAAATGCTTGCGTAGAGAGTATATCTGGATTTCCTAAGTACTGGGGTCGTAAATCCGAAATCTGTTTATGATACCAGCTGTGCAGGATGGTAGTGAAATCCAAAGATGGAAGAGAGCTTCGGTCTTTTACATTTAAAGATGAAGATGAAAGGTACTCAAATATCTAATTTTAATGTCAGATGCTGAAAACATGTATTCACTTCCTTATGCCTGCTGTGTTTTGCTTATGTTCTTTGGCTTTTAACAATCAGTCGTGTTAATGCAGCCAAGAGGTCCGTGCAGTTGAAAGGAGAGTACTTTTGGAGACTCTTGCAAGCAAATTACCAGCAGATACAATTCGATATTCATCAAAGCTGGCTAATATTCAGAAAGGTGAACGAGGTGAAACATTGTTGGACCTTGAGGACGGCATCCAACTAACTGCTAAGGTAACTCAAAAGTCAAAAGTATTAAGTAGTATTCATTATTCCGAAAAGAAGTCCCTTGTTGCTATCATTGATACTTAATAGATTAAGCAAAATTTATCAGATATGTTCTATTTTCACATGGCATTAGGTTGTGTATTTTAGTGTTCCAAGTCTTCTGAAGTTTTTTATATATAGTGGCCTTTATGGCCGTTTAAAATTATAGTTATCTTTGCAAGATTATTTATCAGTGGCGTATCTTATACTATGAAATGCGGATTAACCGACCTAGTTGCTAAAACCGGATGCTTTTATGTCTTGTGATGCTATTTGTATGAGTGGGGACACTTCGCATGCTTAAATTTACAAGTCCTCGTAGCTGAATGTGGCATTGTTTAGAAATGCCTAGCTACATCATTTTGCAAATATTTCCAAGCCAAATGTACTACCAAAATTTTACGTGATCTGATATAGAAAGAAATGAAGACGTGTTTGCTTTTGGAAATAGATAGTGATTGGGTGTGACGGGATCCGCTCATCCGTTGCAAGATGGATGGGATACGCTGAGCCAAGCTATGTTGGACATTGTGCTTTTCGAGGCCTTGCATATTTTGCAAACGGACAGCCTCTCCAACCAAGAGTGAACTACATGTATGGAAGGGGTTTACGTGCAGGATTTGTTCCCGTTTCTCCCACGAAAGTTTATTGGTTCATATGCTTCAACAGTTCATCGCCAGGTGAACCTATTGTCTCTATATTTTTCTCACACTTAACTCACCATGTCTTCTATTGATTTTGGTCCTTGATTGATTGAAATTGCTATTTGTTCAGGTCCAAGGATCACAGACGCTGCTCTACTGAAAATGCAGGCACAAGAGGTGGTCGAAGGGTGGCCGCCTGAGCTGCTAACCCTGATAGACCAGACCCCAGACGACACAATCTCCAAAACACCATTAGTAGACCGTCTGCTCTGGCCACTCGTCAGCCCACCCGCATCCAGAGACAAGGTCGTACTAGTTGGGGACGCCTGGCACCCCATGACACCCAACCTCGGCCAAGGCGCTTGCTGCGCCCTAGAAGACTCGGTAGTCCTAGCTAAAAAGCTCTCAAACGCCTTACAATCCAATCCAACCTCAGACTCATTGATTGAAGACGCTCTAAAGTCCTACGGCAAGGAAAGATGGCCTCGTGTTTTCCCGTTGTCTGTCCGGTCAAACCTGGTGGGGTCACTTCTGCAGTGGGAGAACCCCATCGTGTGTACCATCCGTGACGGTGTCATTCTTCCCAAAGTTGTCCAGTTGGGTCCTCTGCTGGAACATACAAATTTCCAATGCGAACCTCTGTGATCTGCCACACAGACAGCACAACATTCCTCCTGCAGGATCTTTGTTTGTAGTCTAATGGAGTATTTTTATTCGATTTGCTATTTATTTATTATTAGGTGAATGAAATTCTAAATGATGTTTTATTTTCTGATAACACGTGTCGGTCGCTAGTGCATTTAGCCACGTCACACACGCCATTTGTGGTTCACGTTCTTATTTCTCAAACCTCCTTCCGCTATAAATATCTTCGAAAGGCAAATCAATCACCGATCTCGTCTCCGATTTTCTCTCCGGCGACGAACTCTTAATCCGCCAGGAACTCCGTCCAAAGTGTTCTTACCTTCGCAGAATGACTCCCGAATAGTAAGTTTCTGAAATCTTCAAAGCCCTAGGGCTTGTTTTCTGTGAACTTGAAATTTAAGTTAGAAATCGCGTAGATCTGTGTGCTTGGGTAGAGTCGATGACGTAACGACGGTTTGCTTCTGCGTTTAGGGTTTCCCCGTTTCTCGATCTGAATCTTTCTTTCGTGGTTGACTGAGATTTTGAAGATGTGAAACCGGTGTTCAGGACTCATCCATTTGCTAATTAAATTATCTCTTTTCTCAGCGTCAGCCGCTCTCTTCTTAGATGTATAGTGTTTACTTTATGTGTTAATTTTGTTGTTATCGTCTTTGGATGCATATATGATACATGTATGTGTTTCAACTTTCAAGTTGACGTCGCCTCTCCAGTAGTTTGTGTTTATTTATATGGAGAGAGACTTGGATCAATGGTCGCCTCTCCTGTTGTTTTATTATTCATTGATCATGTATTCCGTGCGACAGTCCCGTGTTGTATACTTAGAAATTGTAATAAAAAAAACCATCGCTACTGATTATTTTATGTGACTTATTAGTTAGAGTCTATTACTGAAACTTGAGCAGTTTTGAATTTGGATGCTTTTGAACTGGTGAGAGGAATGAGCGGAAGGAATTGTAGTTGTTTAATTCTTAGTGCTCCATGCCCCAGAGAATATACTCAACCCTTTTATTTGCAGTGACTACCTATTTAAACTGCTGCTGATTGGTGATTCTGGTGTGGGGAAGTCATGTCTCCTGCTGAGGTTTGCTGTAAGTTCTTTTACACCGGAATGTTGAATGTGGTTCAACTAGTGTGTTAAGTATACATTTGCTGGGGTAATTGATGATGTCACTTTTCTCATTGCAGGATGATTCTTACCTAGACAGTTACATCAGCACAATCGGAGTTGACTTTGTAAGAAAAGAATCACATCGCATGATAACTATGAAACACTTAGAAAGCCTTGCAAAACTCGAATGCGATTGATTCATCTCTTCTTTTTTCTGTAGAAAATCCGCACTGTGGAGCAGGATGGAAAAACCATCAAGCTTCAAATTGTGAGTCGCTTGAAACATTTTGCTACATTTGTTTCTTTGTTGTTTTGTTTCAGGCACTTACTAGTTTCTCGTGTTATTATAATTGGCAGAGATCCTCCTCTGCGTCCATACCTTACAATAAGCGTTTTATATCAGAAAACTATACTTACCGTTCTCTTTATTACAGTGGGATACAGCAGGGCAAGAACGTTTCAGGACAATCACTAGCAGCTACTACCGTGGTGCACATGGAATTATTGTAAGTTTCATAGATCTTCTGTCAATTTGGTTTGTATTTTTTGTGTTTCTCACAGCAGGATAATTGTGTTATACAGGTGGTGTATGACGTAACTGATATGGACAGCTTCAACAATGTCAAACAATGGCTGAGTGAAATTGATAGATATGCAAGTGAGAATGTTAATAAGCTTCTGGTGGGGAACAAGTGCGATTTGACTGCAAACAAAGTTGTTTCATATGAGATGGGAAAGGTACTCGAGCTATGTGTGTATTTTATGATACCCGACTATCTTTACCAGTGCAGCAACTAAATACAAGCCTTATGCCTTCTCAACAGGCCTTTGCGGATGAGATTGGGATCCCTTTTATGGAGACTAGTGCGAAGAATTCCACCAATGTGGAACAGGCATTTATGGCCATGTCTGCTGAAATCAAAAACAGGTTACATCTTTATTTTATCTGTCTGAATACGTTTACATTTAGCAAATCAATATCCGGGAGATGTCAACATTGAAAATTTTCATTTTAGATTCATGCATGATATTGTTAATTAAAAAAGCAGGCCGGTAAATAATTGTTACTTTGGATGTGGTTGGCAATTGTAATTTCAATCATTTCAATGATCCATCTAGATGGTAATAGAGCGTCATATTCATTGTCTGTTGTAGGATGGCAAGCCAACCAGCTGCAAACACTGCTAGGCCAGCTACAGTTCAGATCAAGGGCCAGCCGGTGAATCAGAGCTCTGGATGTTGCTCTTCTTGAAGCAACCAATTGTCCTGAAACAGCCATATAACCAACTTCCAACTCTGCCTAATGTTCAGTTGTTTTAGCTTTTGCGGTTCAGACTTTTTAAAAAAAATTGTACTTCCGTATAAATATTAGACTTCCCCCAGCTTTTCTTCACTCGTATTCTTAAAAACACTTGATCAGTGCCCCCATCGTAATGTATAATGCCGTGCGGAAGCCCCTCGAGCTGAATAACCTGACCAGGGGGCGTATTCTTAGTGCGGCCTGTGTATATAGCCTGATATTAATCAACCTATGAATCAAGTCCAGCTCCCATGATTCTTGATGCCATATAATTAGGGAACCAGGTTACCAGTAATCCCCACAAGAACATATCCCATTGTTAAAGTGATGAAATCTTGTGGTATCTCTGACTACAATCTCCCTACCTTCAATTGCCGACACATACTTGGTCCAAGCGTGGCAGTCTCCGCAAACTCTCAAATTCTTAAACACTCTTATCGTCAGTCCTGCAGCTGTTCTAATGATCCCAAATGCTATGGCAAGTTTCTCACTGTGCCTTAACAAAAGCTCTCCTTTCATTTCCTTACCAACATCATGCAAAGCGCACTCAAAGTCAGGCACATACCCTGCTAGTGCTGTCTTCTTTTCCAAATCACTTAACTTCTCAAGTATGGAAGGTAGCTCAGGGTGGAGTCTATCAGATGACCTGAATTCATGGACCACCTTACCGACCTCGATCCAACTGTACCCTGGTGGCTTCACTACCGCACTGTCTTTCATTAATCTTCTAACCCTTGAAACTTGATCCCATCTGTTTACTGAAGCATAAGCATTAGCAAGCTGCACATACCCTGCTGCATTTGTGGGGTCAACACGAAGCAAGTTATGAGAAGCGAATTCGGCTATCTCTAAATTCTTATGAAGCCTACAAGCTCCCAACAGCGTCCCAAATACAGGAGCACGCGGTGGAAAAGGCATTCCTTTTATCAACTCGACTGCTTCAACTAATTTGCCTGCTCTCCCAAAAAGATCAACCATACAAGTATAGTGATCAGGCTTTGCTTCTATACCGTAATCTGTTTTCATTGATTCAAAATGTTGGATACCCAGATCAACTAACCCAACATGGTTGCAAGCAGATACGACCGCGACAAAGGTTATCCAATCAGGCGTATGTCCTTCTTCTTTCATTTTATCAAACAATGAAAGCGCTTTCATCCCTGCCCCATGTTGAGCATACCCAGAAATCATGGCATTCCAAGTGACCAAATCCTTCCTCTGAATTTCGACAAATAAGCTCCAAGCATCATCCAAATCCCCGCACTTGCAGTACATGCTAATCAACGAAGTACAAGCAGATGTGTCCTGTATCATGGGGGACTTAAAAATCAGCTGATGAACTTGCTTTCCCAAAATAAGGGCAGACATGTTACTAATCCCCAACAAAACACTACAAAAGCTCGTCCCGTTCGGTCTAACCCCCAATTCTACCATTTCAATAAATAGTTTCAACGCATCACTCGCTTTACAATTCTCAACATAACCAGCAATCATAGCATTCCATGTCACCAAATTCTTAACACTCATATCTCTAAACAGCTTCTCCGCCAAATGAACTTTCCCAAACTTCATGTACCCAGATATCATGGCAGTCCACACAACAACGCTTCTTGGGGCAGCCAAAAAATACTTCTCAGCATTCTCCAAATCACCCGCCTCAACATATCCAGCCACCATTGCACTCCAAGAAACACAATTCTTCTTAGGCATCATTTCAAACAGCCCTCGTGCCTTCTCCATCCTCCCATTCCTTGCAAAACCAGACACCATAGTATTCCACGATGCCTCATCCTTCATAGCCATCATATCAAAAAACTCCATAGCAGCCTGGATCCCACAATCCCTCAAATAACACGCCAGCATTGTATTATAAGAAACAACATCCGGTTCAGGAATTCTATCAAACAGCTGCTGAGCGTCTCTCAACTTCCCGCGCCTCTTGGCGTACCAAGCCAATATGGAATTCCATGTCACTGTCGTTTTAAAGGGTGTCTGGTTAAATAACTTAAGAGCGGAATCCAAGTCTCCGGCTTTGACATAGCTGCTGATTTTCTTATTCAAAAGCGTCACGTCCCACTGCTGATGCCGAGTTGGCGGAGCAATAATGGCTTTGGTAGTGACGTGCGCAGCTTTCAAACATGGGAAGAGTTTGATGGGTCGAAACGAGCTCCTATTCATTTGAAAATCAGTTGAGATTGGGGATTTCCTACATTCTCAATTCTCAAATCGGTGACAAGACGTGTAATTGTTTTATGCACTAAATTCCAACTTGCGACAAGTTTATGCGCATTGGAATTTGGAACAAAAATGAACCAAACCGAGCATAAAAGAAAAACCAAACCTGACTTGTAAACCTCATCATCTTGAAAAGGAAATAAGTTAAAAAGAAAATCTATTAGGAGTAGTATGACAAACCAGCCAGCAGAAAAAAGTGAAACAAGTAATAGTTTTAACACCCTGTGAACTTTTTTTCTTATATCAAATAGTCTTTTGACTGTTGATGATCCAGCTTGGAATAGGAATAGAGCAGGGTGCGCTTTTCAGTTGGTCTCACTTGGCGCCAAGAGCAGGGAAGTGACCAGGGTCTTCAATACTGGCCAAGGTAACTGGCCTAGAGCTTTGGGCACTTCCGTTGAAGCCGCCGCCCCTAGGGCCACGTCCACGGCCTCGACCACGGTAAGAAGACCTTTCACCTTCAGCTGGTTTGAGGAATTCAGTGATGTTCACAGACTGACAGGCATTTATGAATGTCAGAAGTTGAACAAACACTAAAAGAATGAGAATTAAACTGAAACATTTGACAAGTACACTAAACACAGAATATTCTTGACATGACTGGATTGTGCTTCCAATATTTTATATAAGAACTTCATTGCCTAGACTATGATATACCTTTTTGGCCCTTTCTTCCTTCTCAGCCGACTCCTTACGCTTCTCCTTTTCAGCACCCTGCAAAATTATATACAGGTTATCACTTAGCAACATTAGTATTTGTCGTGAAAATTCTGGGAATGGTACTAAGATGCAGAAACGTCATGAAGATTTTACCAGTTTAGCAAAGAACTCATCATTGTCCTTCTTGTTGGCTATTTGTTTCATTGACTGCAACTCTTTGTCAACATTCACTTTCCTTTCTTCTGGCTTGTTCAAAAGCAAAGCTTTCCTCTTCTCCTCCAGGATCTTTTCATACTCTTCCAATGTCATCTCCTGTTACCCCAAAAACATTACAAAGTTGATGAAAAAAGGCAAATTCTGCAATCCAAAATAACAAACAAATCCCTACTACTTAATTAGACTGCTTTGCTAATGGGAAAAAGGCTAAGCAAGTTAACTTGACAAAATAAAAAAGTAAACAACAGATATATGCAAACGCATAGACATCCAGCATCAAATGAATAACATATGAGTCAAAAAAACTAGATGTATTCACCTTTTCCTCTGGTTCTTTCTCTTCTGGTACATCATCAGGTTTCTCTTTGTTAACAATTTCAGCTTCCTGCTCTCCAGACTGCTTCCCCTCATCAACATTCTTTTCCTTCTCAGGTTGAGTCTCTTCTTTAACCCTAGACATTTTTTGACATTAAAACAATGAGCAACAATGTTCTTGGAGCAGTTCATACAACTATTCAAAAGTTATGTAAGAATACTTACAGTACAGTCTCATCAGTAGGAGTTCCCCAATTGCCACGGCCAGCACCATCACGCTTGAAGTCATTGCTGTAAAGATGAAAACAAAGGCCCGATAACAGTTGCAACTTTATACCAAACCTTCAAACTTTTAGCTTATTAATCTTTTGTTATAAAAAAGCTTTGACAACTAACACGCTTGCTCTTTGCATTTATCACACTCAAAATATTAATAAGTGTATGTCGGCATCAACAAAAAAATTACATACCCACGACCAGTTCCACTCCTTCGCTCAAAAACCCGCCTAGGTCTTTCCCCTTCAGCAGAATCACCATCAACAAATCCACCACCTCGGCCACCACGGAAAGAGCTACGTGGCCCACCACGCCTCTCCACTGATTTTCCTGAATCCCTTTCGTCAGAGGGCTTAATATAACCTCCAGAGTTTCCATTGAATGAGCTGTCCCTTTCTCCATGGTCACGTCCTCTGCCACGACCACCTCGGCCTCCGCCACGGCCAACATCACTCCTCGCCTCTCTCACTGCAAAGTACCCGCACATACATCCAAATCAAACTCAAAACAATCAAATTCCATTTAGCACAAAAACAAAAATAAACAAATCCTATAACACACAAAATTTCAAAAGCTCACTCAATCCAACAGTAAACAACTACTTAATTAAGATATAAGCACATTACAGCAACTACTATTAATAAAAAAACACTTAATAAAAATCTCACCAGCCTGGGAAGGAGGGAGTGGCTTGGAAGGAAGATTAGCAGCTGGCTTGGGCGCCGCTGCAGCTGGAGAAATCTTCTTCTCGAGAACAACAGAAACCTTAACAAGCTCGGTAAGGTCGTCGGTGTCGTTATCGACAAGCAGATCGAAGGGATTGACAGTGGACGCCATGGAAATCCGAGCAATCCGATTCAAAGAATGAAGCTTTACACTAGCTGGATAGAGAACTGATACTTGCTAGTGTCGGTGGAGTTCCATGGTTGGGGATTGATAGCCAATCGGCGAGTTAGGGTTTCGAGATGAAAATTGGGGGATGAAGAGAGAGAAAGATGAGTGTAGCTTCAGCGATAGATTGACGGCTATAAATCCCCAGATTGTAAATAAATTAAAAATAAGGGTTTATTAGCAAAAATTACCCGTAAAATACAGGTTTTTAAATTTTGTCATCCGTAAAATATGATATTAGTCAAAACCACCCATAAAAATATTTTTTTAGTAAAAGTCACCCGTTTCAGTTTAATTAACTTTAAAAAATCAAAAAAATTATCAAAAAAAACTTTAAAAAAATTTGAAACTTCATAAAACAAATATAAAAAATCCAACCATTTTGTATCACTTTTGATAAAGAAATTATGCCT
>JAWWMW010081812.1:0-12739 GCA_035048345.1 Echeveria elegans
ATTACTTAAACACCTCTACTACGGGAAAGCAAACGTACTATAGAGCTGACTAATCCGACCTAGAATTTTTGTATTTGGCCTTGTACTTAATTTTATCTTCTATTCTTAGGATTAACTTCCCTTCCTAAATTTGTAGTTGTGTTGGTATTTGCGTGTATGCTTTTTCATTGAATTCAGGTATCAGATTCAGATCCTGCAGAATAAGATTTAGTTGTTGACATATTCAACATGCTATGCTATAAATTGGGATGTAGAATTCCAGTATGAAATGCAATTGTTCACCCTGAATAACAAATTTACTAAACATGTTTGCAATCACTGTGCCATTGTTCACCCTAATTTGTGCCAATTAACTTCAGTTATTACAAACATTTCCAGGTATTGTTCTGATTGGAGAGATTGGTGGCACCGCAGAGGAGGATGCTGCCGCTTTGATTAAGGTACTAGCGTGTTACAAATTTTATTGGTGTTCGATGTGAGATGCAGTAATTTGTTTTGTATGTGGTAGCTATCGTGTTGGTTTGTATGCTCTGTAAATCTGATGATCTGTTGCCATGTTGAAGTAGCTGCGTAAGATGCAGTTCATAAAGATGGCAAAACTTCAGTTTGGACTGCCACTATACATACTTCTGGATCGACACAGATATTTACTGATTCTTTAATTTGTTCTACAGGAGAGTGGGACCGAGAAGCCTGTTGTTGCTTTCATTGCTGGTCTAACTGCTCCACCTGGACGCCGGATGGGCCATGCTGGAGGTATTGTATTTAGTGGTCTATGTTGCTTACATGTTTAAATTTACCTATCTCCACTAATCTAGTTGTTACTGTAGTCGTGCGGATTGTCGAAAAAAGTAAATATGAATGATGGCTAATCATTTAGAAGATAATAATGATTACGTTTGTGGTTTTATAAATTGGCATTCATGGATGTGTTTCATAGTATGGATGGTAATGATTTGACTAATTGGTGCAAGCCTACTGACTTTCAACTTTGTTTTGTAGCTATCGTCTCTGGGGGTAAAGGAACAGCACAAGACAAAATAAAAAGCCTTCGGGAAGCTGGAGTGACAGTGGTAGAATCACCCGCAAAGATTGGTGCTGCTATGCTTGAAGTTTTTAAGCAACGGGGTCTTGTAAATTAGATTCCAATCAAAAGACCTGCTCCCAGGAGATTTTTAGTTTAAAAATCTGAAACACAGGAAACCTGCAACTGCGGCAGCTTTTTTTTTTTAGAGTAACATGTTTGCTCTGGCTCTGGCTCTTGATTTTTATTGTTATCTTGCCGTTTCTGCAAACTCGCGTTGCCTATGCAAATAAAAAGGTATTCTAAATTTTTTGTTCTATTTGCACGATAGATTTATTTGACTCTCTCGTTTGGTATTTGAAGGAATTCGTTTAACACGCCGTGTTTCAACTTCAAAACAGATGAACTCTTCATCGCTTTTTTGCAAATCAGGACGATCCTTGTGTTATTGCCTCGTTTTCAGAAAGGGACATCGGTCACACTGTCTTGTGCATTGGGTTCTCCTCTTTCTTGTTAACTGGTTCGAATTTTTTGCTTTCCATTGATTTTTATTTGGAGATTTGTAGGCAAACTCAAGAAATTAAGTAACCAAATATGCCGCAAGCATTTGATACAGAGCCTAAGACCATTCGATTAACAACCGACGTCATACACATCTATTTTAGTTTTACATTAGAAGACACTGATGACTGACCTTATCATCAGATTTCAAGACGAAAGACCGTCAGAATTGAATATTACTCCCTACACCTAACTAACCAGAAGGTGTTAAGGCATCAATATGCACCAGTAGGTGCCAGTGCGCAATTTAGGACTTTTTTTTTATAACGTCGATGAAACATATTGTCTGTATTTCCGTCTAATCTGCAGTATCTAACCTCGCAGCACGTACCCCAAATTTTATGAGACTCGCATCAAGTTCAGATCCATAAACACTGGGTGGATGTAGTTACACAGAGTGATGAAAAACACTGATTCAAAAATACCTTGTTCCATTAAAAATGTTATGGTTCTCTCTTCTCTCGTATGTAAAACAAAAAGAATTTCACTTTCCGTACGATCTCTAATTGCTTGTTAAATAATGAAACTAGTCATCCTCTGTGTCCCTTAAATGCTTATGAAATAAGTCGACTCCAGTTCGGTTCAGATCTTATCTTCCTACCTGGCTGATGATCAGACAACAGTTGAATACTTGAATCCTCAATTGGGTATCTGCATTGATGAGAAAATCAAACAAATTGAGGTTAGACAGATACCAGTAATAAAGTTTAATGAAAGTATGATACAAGTATGACCGAGTCAGAATAACAAATAATAACATAGCTAATAACTGTAATCAAGCTTAAGCTAATTATTGATGATTGCATTAACAGAATGATGCGAAATAAATGACACACATCATCAAATCCTAAACCAAAATAATCAACGTAAAATGTAATTTGATTCCGAGAGAATATGCAGGTGTACTTAGGCAGGGAAGAGTAGCTTGATAAAGGAACAATGAAAGTCTAACACCTCTAATTGCGTTCACAATACAATACGAAAAAATGTACTGTTTTGGGTGCTTTTTACTAAGGTTTCAGTTTCATTTCAACTTAGTGCATCTTGAGACGACATTTAACATCCCACAGAAGCCAAATAACTAAACAGTAAGAAAGATGATAGTCCATTTACAGGGGAGGAATGATACAACAATGTCAACTGACAAGTGTTCACAACAGATAAACTACAAATATGATGACTTGCATCATGTTCTGAACCCAATCTTTACATCCACCATACTAACAAGACCCAATATTAACAACGCAACACTTGTATCTACGTAAATGCACTTCTTGCCTTGATCTTAAGTGAGCACATCCGGCTCCACCATCAAGCTTCCATCAAAATTTACTTTACAGGACAATGGAAACTGTATCCCCACTTGCTCACACCCTGCTTTTGTAATGTGTGTGCATGATCTCAAGTCGAGGTAGCTTAGGGACTTGCATAAGGTTAAAAGTGTGCCAATGCTTGACACGGTGAGTTTTCGAGCAGTTGTTGAGTTTTAAATATCTTATCACCAATTCAGATTTTTTCCATGCACAGTCCCTGAAAAGCAGCATCTGTTACCTTGTCGCAGCAGCCAATGTCCAGTGTCTCAAGGAGAGCACATTTAGTGAGAATGCAAGTTAATGAAGCATCAGAAATGTTTACGTACCAATCCATTCGAAGTTTTTTCAGACTGTTATTACAAGGCCGCAGCCAGTGATTGAACGTCTTCATCTGAAACGTCTCGACAGCCACCGATGATGAGAGTTTCAAGATTTTTACAGTATCTGGCCAATGAAAAAATAGACTGGTCGCCAACTTTGTTGCAGTCAAGCAATATCAGTACTTTGAGGGAAGATGAATACGACTTGGCAACATTTATGATTCCATTATCTCCAACTTTGAAGCATTTGTTGACCTCTAGACAACTGTATCCATCCACATCCACCAACGAGGGCCATGAGTCCAGCATCTGTAATGTTTCTGCATCCTTGAAAGCCCAACTCTTCAAGATTGTGACAACTCTAAGACAAAACATTTAATAATTTATCTGTAACGAGCCGGCAGCCAGAAAGATGCAACTTGCGCAGGTCTTTACAACCTTCAGCAAAAGGAAAATCCCTTGTCTGTCAGCTTCAGCAAAAGGATGCGTCCAAAGACTGCAAATTAGGGAGACCCTTTCCAATGGCAACAAGTCCCTTATCCGAAATGCCTGTATGACAAGTAATGCAAATTAGCACTCAGAATTACATCTCAATCAACCGAATTTATTCAAATGATGAGTGTATATATGCAATTAATTTTACAACCAAAGCTTTCAAAAGTGGAAAATTATCGAAAATAAAAACATGAAAATTTTAATCAGGGTTAATTACAGAAAAAAATTCGTATATGTAGCATTTTTTCTAGATGACACACTTTCGTTTGTTTTTCACACTTAAAACCTCCATATTTTCGCTTGTATCATTTTCATCGATCATAATTAACGACAATTGATTCATTAATCGTGATTAAAAAAAATTAGAGGTCAAATTGAAAATAAATAATAAAAAAAACAAAAGCCTCCTCGCCATTGAGTGGATCGATCGGATCTCGTCGTCAGTGAGTGCGTCATTGATGTTGGGAATTGTGCGAGCGGCTACTTCTAGAATCGGAAAAGGAGAAGAAGAGCTCGCTGCCATTGACCGATTGAGCTCCGACTGGACTGAAGATGGGGATCAGGGTTTGGTGAGACACCTAACTCAACAACAAACAACAGCAAGACTAGTTATTGAGTTCGATTGTACACTTGCCATTATTGAACAAGAGGCCGGAGTGGCCTACTTCATGTTTTTTCTTCTTCTTTTATTACTAACAATTTCTGTTCTACCGATCTTGTTTTATCCGACAGAGTACACCCACTCTTGCCCGATTGTTACACAGAACAGGAATTATGTTTTTTTAAAAGTGGGTACATTATTCATTCGCCAATTAAAGCTCTAGGTCTATGCTCGATAACATGAAGGGACATCCCGGTTTGGGTGACAGCGCGAACAAATGCCATGTTTGCTGTTAAGGTAGGACTCCGCCAGTAATCTCCTGTACCGAACACGATTTTACTTTTTTGTGCAAGCTTTCGAGTAGTTGGGAGGCCAATGATTCTTGTTGATGGATGATCATCCACGATCCTGTGGTAAGATAGGTAAAACAGAAGTTATGGACTATTTACGCCAGAAACTGAAGCTAGAGAATTTCAGTATATTGGTGTATAGTGTAGATGTTACTTGCCTATCTGATGTTACAATCTAAATGGTCTTATTGGCGTAAATAACCACACAGCTGCCTTAGTAGTTTGAGCATCGCTCATATGGAACAAACATAAATAAGATGGGTAAAAAAGTTGTGGGTCGTACAACCAAAACGCTCAAACAACTTTCAGGAAATCAAATAGTACCTCAAAAGTAAAAATAATAATTAATCAACTACATTTGATTGTTTGAGGCATTTCAAACAGCATTGAACCAAGTTTTAAAGATGAGGATCTCTGAAAAAGGGGTTTTTTTCTTCTCCCAATCTCTTCCATATACAGATGCCAAAATTATGTTCGGTCATTTGTGCTGACAAATGAGTGGAGTAGGCGGGGAGGAGAGTTCTCTAGAAGGAAAATAATTTCATGGTACAACCAGAGCCAAATACAGATGAATGAAGCTAAATGTTGCAGCAAATGGCTCAAGTATTTTCCTAATCATTTCTTGTGACGCAGTTTTCTTACCACCAAACTTCTACAATATTAAACCTCTAAGTTTTATAACTCGGTGTTAATATAAACAGACTCTACGATAAATCCAGAAACATATCAAACGAAAATACTCACATCAAATGCTTGAGTAATTCATCAGCTCTTAGGTTCTCCATCTTTCCCCCGCACATTGATACCAATTCCTTGAACTCCATAAAGACGCTATTACAAATGATACCACTCCTTTCAGATAAGGTAACAGTAAGTTCTGAGAGCATTGGGCTTTCAGATTCTGACGTTATCTAGAGGAATGCCAAAAATAATAGGGTGAATAATTACCAACACAGTAAGTTTTTTTGTACTTCAAGGCAAATTAAAGCACTCGTGTTAACAACAGGGACGCCCAGCATGCATCAGCTGTTGAAATTTAATACATAGAGTCTAACAAGTTAAAACCAATGGTGTAATAGAGATTACAAAAGTATGTACCTGTGCAAGAACAAAATCATAGTTGCTCTTAAATCGCTGCTTCAACGTTTCCGTGGGGATAGATAGAAGTTTCTCTGAGCCACCATTGCTAATCCCAGAAACAATGGCAATCAATGCAGTTGTATCAAAATTAACAAACTTTCTCTGCAGCATGTCTCCATGCTTGGAAGGCTCTAGCCCCTGCCAACTTGTTGGCAGCATGCCCATGCTTGATAGTAAGCAACTGAAGGAACCACCAAGATCAGTCAGTACAGTTTCTTCTTTTGAACTTAACAAACTACCATCACAAACGGAACCGGTATTTGTAAGATTCACTCTCACATGTTCATCCCTTAATTGGTCAACTTTTATGTCAAGTGCAGTAGCTGCATGGAAAGATCTCCCAAACACAGTGACCCAACCACTCTCAACCTCATCCAACAACAAAAAGTCAAAACAGGAAAATTTAACATTCATTTCCGATGCTTTATATTCTTCTTCTAGTTTCATGCGGACCTCATGATTAATTCCACTGGCAAAGAAAAAGATAATCGAAGATGGCTTTAGTGTCGAACACGAGTGAGCAACATCGACGAGTTGCTTGACACGTTCCCGAAGGCCCTTACTTTTAAATGTTGCATACCACAAAACATGCTTCGGGTTCTTATCCGATACAATGAACCAAACAGGATTCCCATTATAAGTACACATTATGTCGACATGGACACCTTTCTCAAATCCACTCTTCTTGCCATTTCCATCAATAGACTTGCAAACACAGGATACTCCTGTTACGCAAGGCTGTTGTATGATATAGACTACTGCCTCCAAGTAACCAATGTTAACACTGCAATATCATAATAGCTGATCAGCAAAGGGATCCAAATTAAAAGCCAACTACAAATAAAAATATTTTAAAAAAAAGCTGACAAGAGAGACAAAGGTAGGCATAGACATTAAAAATATGATACCTAGCGCTACCAAGTAGTTGGAGCCACAAGCTCCTGCAGAAGCTGATGGCAAAATGATATCTATAAAAACTAAGCAATGCTAATGCAGCATTGTGAGGCTTAACCCAAAACACGCGAAAAGGTCATTTCCTTTCCTACAAGCTTAAATTTTCCATCGTTCGTCTTCGGTACAACTAACATTTCACATAAACACTTAAAACTCAATATAAGACAGATTTTTGAAAAGAAAAAAATCAGTAAAGAAAGCCAGTATCCAACCGCCTAAAAACTTACCTTTTTCTATTCAAGTCAATTCAAATTTTACTATAAATCATTGTCTGTTCTTTAGTACTGAAATCTTCAACTATTCCATTTCTGCTCAACTCAGTTCAAGACAATACTTCATTTACATATCCAAACAATCTTCCAAAGTCGCATATTTGAAAATATAAGTTCAGTTGCAAAGTTAGGTTTTTTCAAATCATTTTCTTCACTTTAAACAAAATAAAATTCAGTCAGAAAAGGCACCACTGAAAAACAAAAACTCTACATAAAAATCAAGGCTCGTGAAGAGTACCAAATGATAAATTGAAGTAAAGATTGTGACCTGAGAGATTGCGAATGAGAGATCCGAGAGAGGAAATTGAGTTCCGAATTTGCCAGCCGCAGAAGAGTGCGCTTGCAGGAATCGGAGATTTTAGAAGATGGATTAAGAGCGTTGATGCTGTCGATGACGGCTATGCAACGTTGCTTCGCGGTTAGTAACGCCGTTACAACCTCTTGCGCCGCTTCTTCGTGCTCCGCCTTCATATTCCAAGAAGCTGCTAATCGGCGTTAACTCGGACGGAGAAGTCCCTTATCCCTTTTCGTTCCTCATCGAAACGTCACCGTTTAACAAAAAGTAAACCACAAATACTTTCTTCAATTTTCACAAATTAATACGGAGTAGTATCCATAGTTTTATAGTACTTTTATTACTCCGTTATCCCTTTTCCATAATTGTATTGACCCGAATAGTAACGGTTCAATTATTAATTAGCTCGGCTCAATTTGCCTTGTCTCTCTCATGTCATCGCCAAAATCCGCTTCTTCTCTCTCCTCGCCTGCGCTCAGCCGTTTGTGTTTTTTTTAATAAACCTTCTCAATCGCCAGCCCTCCGTGCGGGCACAAACAATGTCAGGAAGGGAAGTTCGAGAATACACAAATCTCTCCGACCCTAAAGGTGCCGTCTTTTTTCTAGCCCAACTATTGTTTTTCTTCTTTTATGGATATTGCACCTCTATTTGTATGTCAGTTAGTCTTCACAAGATTCATTTTTTGTGGTTTTTTTGTTGAATGTGTTGCAGATAGGAAGTCAGGAAAAGGGAAAGATAGAATTGATGATGAAGATATCACTTTTCAGCGAATGGTTGCCAAGGTTAGCGAATCTCTCTTCCATTCTCCTTAACCTCTTAATCTTAGTACCAATTTTGATTTGTCTGTTTTCTTTGCCTGTGTGTATTTACTTTTAGTTACTGCGAGTTCGAGCTGATGGGGTAAGATGATTAAATTTACAGGTCAAAATAAGTTAGGTTATAGTTCTGAATCCCTTAGTCTGTCACACTGTGATGATGATGTTTTCGGATGTCGTTGCCTGGTTTGCTAACTATTGCTCTCAAGCATGAGTTTACTGTGTGTGTGCACACTCAAATATTGTGTTTGCGAGAGAGTTCCTTGTTTACTGCACTGTGTAAGATTTGACAGTGTTTGTGTCAAGGTGGTTCTGAATATATATTTTCTGTGCATTTTTTCTCCGTTAGCCTGCATTTTAGCAAATTTTGTTGCAGCTAAGCTTGGAAAATCAGTATTCAGTACTGCCATTGCTATCTCTTACGCTTTGTATGCCACTTCCAACTTCGTATATGAAGATGCTTATTGGACTTAACTCTTAAGAAGACGTTTCTTTACCCCAATTTTGCAACAAAATGTTGACAAAAAAAGAAGAGAAATTGTATGTTTTAACCCTCCGTTTGGTTGTTGAGAAATTGCAAGGAAAAGTGACTTTCCCGTGGAAAGTTTTGGACTAGAAGCTTTGGTTTTATTTCTATATTCCACGAAATACCAAACACTTTCGATTACTTTCCAACTGAATTTCTTTCGGTCCCTTGAACTTTCCGTCAACCAAAAGGAGAAAACTTATTAAAATTATGGCCTATTATTTATATAGCCTCATTTAGAAACTGACTTCTACTACAAGGGAATATTACTATCGGTACAAATCATACTAGCTCTCAAAGTTTGACACATATATCCTGATCCGTGGAGTTCCGTCATGTTTTAGAGTTTTAACTTGAAAGTTATCTAAACTATTTTATAACGAATGCAAATGTGTAAATTCTGGAACTTTGATATCACAATCCCAAGAATATGTAATGGCAATGATGTATGTTGGAACTGGAAGGAGAAAGGAAAGTGTGGAGTGGCATCTCTGGCTTCAATTTGGATTTTTGTATGTTCGCTATTGCTTGTATTATTTACGTGTATCTTTGTTTGATTATTGTTTGTCTTCGGATAATGTTATACCAGTGATTTGGTTTGAACCTTAGCAAATATATAGTTGATTCTGCTGGGAAAATTCTCTAATAACCTGCCCTGGCAGGGATTCTGGCTTTTCCTGCTGGCTGTTAATCTGAACAGATGCAAGAGGTTGCTGGAGATCGTGGTGGTTACCTCCATGGTCGAGGAGGTAACGATTTCTTCTTATGCGTTCATACTAGCGTTATTTTCCATTTGAGGTGTTGGCATCTGTATATTTCTGTTGATGTGCCTTTGTGTCTTAAGCGATGACAATATTTGATTTTCTAGCACTCGATAGTGATGATCTGCTCTATCTGAAAGAACAAATGGACGCCGAGGAAGATGCAGAACGTCTATTGCGGCGCACTGAAAAGCGGGCATTTGCGGCATTTAAAATATCCTTTTACATCTCTCTGCATCTTTTTTTTTTGTGTGTAGCAGAATGTGGGTGCACTTTTGATGTTTCCTTAATCTGAAGACACAAAGCTGCAACTTTGGCAGATTCATCACCTGCGCCTCTTCCGCTACCACTTCGCGTGGAACCCAAACCAAAGAGTGGCATCAGGTTCCCTTCTTTCCATCTGTTTTAACAAAAAATCAAAATAGTCTAATCTGACATGGCACAGCTTATTCAACTGCAGACAACAAGACGTGCTGAAAAGGGTCGTTGAAGTGAAACCGAAGAAGCCAAAAGTCTCAGATGAGCCAACAGCATCGGAAGACCCAAAAAATGCAACTGTTAAGGTCATTATAAAGAAAGATGCGCCGTCGGCCACTCAAAAATCAGATGAAGGGCAATTGAACGTGGAAGAAGAAAATTCTGGGAATCCTTTGAAAGGCTTGTTAGGCTATGAAAGTTCAGACGAAGAAGAAGATTAATCGGTATGTACCATGTGCACTAGCCACATTAATACGAACTACAACGTCAGAAATTCAGCAGCCCATATTTTGATTAATGCAATCATGGTAGAATTATATATTTTACATGCTTTCGACTCATTGAGTACGCACCTTCTGCCTGACAATGCTTTGTCCTTGTATCAGTGTCTTGGCCTTTCGGACATCATAGAGCTCTGAGTTTCTGGTCAGCGGCTTAACATACATCACATCTTGCAACATGGAAATTGGAAAACTTGAGATCATGTTCATAATTTAATCGCTTGGCTTTCCGTCCTGAATGACTGTATCCTAATAAAATTTGTTCACAAATATGTCATCTGAAAACACCACATTTTTATACATGCTTCTCATTCAGACAGCGACCTTTGTAGTGATTAGTGAACTGACCTATGTGTTCATCTCTCCATTGATAGGGAATATTGTTACTCAATACTGTCTTAGACTTTATTTGTTGTTGTTCATTTTAGGATTTACATTTTGCTACCCCAATTTTTCCCCTGTATCTACCGCTGAGACAACATAGCAAACTAGCAATGTCCTGAGGCCTTTGATTCGGATTTGAACACAATTTTTTGAAACATTTTATATCAAACTTCCATTAAATAAAAGAGAACCAAAGGACGGACCCAATATATCAGTTCAATTTCAGTTCAGGTTAAAAAAACGGACCTATGTATCAACACCTTAACAGTATATGTACAGTAAACAGGCGGGACTCTCCGGTTATAAGTAGATATGCTGGTTTCTCCTGTCATCTTTATGGTTCTTCAGAGGCGCAACTTCCCTGTTGGACGAGCAACTTTTTTATGGAAGGAACTCTCTCTTATATATTGTCAGGCCGTGGCTAAATTCAGTAGTGTAAACTGTAAAGAACATAAGCTTGTCTTGTCTCGGGATTCTCCACTATTTTAATAATTAATTGCAGTTCAAACCAGTTCTAGATATCCCTCTCCAGCCCTCTTTCTCTATTAGCTGGCCATTCAGACTCAAAGCCAAGGACTGATTTACTAGTTTGTGAGCTTATAGAGAAAAGAGGTTCTGTGGGTGGATCATTGCACGTTACTAGGTTTGTGGTACCAGTGTGCACCAGCTCGTTAGTCATGCCATCCGACTCCTCCAATGGACTTGATGCGAACACAGTTCGTCCAAAAAGCTTGATAGTTTTTAATGGAGTAAATATGATCTTGCTCTTTAAATACTCTTCCTTGTTCTTAGGTAACTCCATTTCCTTGTATTCATCGCCGGATTTCTGGAATGTAACAAAGATGCAGTTAAGTTCAGGTATCTGCAGAATAAGTAAGATTTACGTACCATATTGGTAAGATGGTCCAGTTTTGTACGACTTAAGTTTAGCGTCAATGAAAGATCTCTCTATCCGCTTCTTTTTCTATCCGGACAGTCAAGTTGTCTTTGATAAGGCTGCTCGCAACAGCATGGGATAACTTAGAATCTGAAGACGTCGAAAAGGCACAGCCACCCCCTACATCCTTATAAGCACGAGAGGTAGAAATCTGAGAAACTTGGACTGAAGTGGAAGAATGTGATACCCTCTCCGTGGTTTTCAAGTCGGTGGATGTACAGCTCTCATGGAAACTAAAACACAGCGTTGATTTGTTTGGAGTTTGCACAAGTTTACGAGGATATGGATGCAAGGGCTTCCTTTTTGGCCTAGGAGGTGGAATTTCAATTGGCTCAGTTGATCTTTCGGTTCTACGGGAACCCTCCTCTAGTCCTCCATGACCAATGGTGATAAAAGGCAAATATATTAGATAGGCTCAGTTTCAGCATTACAAAATTGGACCACACTGCGTACGAGTAAAGATAGATGCCATGCAATGACACACACAATCACCAATGGAACGGTACGGTGTTTTGGTTTGGTTGCGAGGTAGAAGATGAGGAAAGGAAAATTTTGAGTGAAAATGAAATTATATGTTTGGTTGTAAGGGAAAAAAATATAAAAAAATAACCAAATTGAGATCAAATTTTTCTTACAACTTTCTTCGATTTTGGGTCAAGCGCGTCCATTAAGCTTAATAGCCTTAAGAAACCTTTGATGCTCTTCTTCAGTCCACTTTACCCTTTGCTTGGAAATGGTATACGGCTTTCACACCTGAAAACATAGAAACGGAGCTGAGAGCGAATCCATACTCATCGAAACAATCAAACTTTGGTTCAAAAAAAAAAAACCTTTAACGGCACATCAAATCCATGTAGAGTTGATTCACGGTGTGCAACGAGAATGCTTGGCTCGACGTTGCCTGAAGCAGTTGAGGTGATTGAACTCTTGCTGCCCGGACTCGATTCCTAACGTCAAGAAAGAAGATAAATATATTCAAATGTAAACGACAACAACAAAAAAACAAATGCAACATTTCACGCCAAAATGAGTAAAAAAAAATCACAATAAAAATCGAACATTCAAGATTCAGTAACCAACAAATATCCTCGAAATACCATTTTAAAATGAATCAGCACAAACTTGTCGGGATCCCTTACTTACCAACTTGTGATCGTATGCCTTAAAATAACTACACATTACCCTCTGCAATTTAGTTATCCACCATTATACTTCCTCTCCATTATATAGAT
>JAWWMW010081823.1:0-12738 GCA_035048345.1 Echeveria elegans
TGGAAATAGTCTCTTTGGCAACCCATCTTTAAGTTGAATTGAACAGTTTTCGATTCAAAGTATGACCCTACAAACATAGATTGTTAGATATAGGTGATTTGAAAAGCTGAGACCACCTGCTGCTGAGATTGGTTTTTCAGTAGAGCAGAGCAATGAGATGTGAAATTGATTTATGTTGTTTGCCTGGTAGAACAGCAAGAGTTGTGATGAATGTGAAACCACCAGGCTGAATATGAGCTGTGAAGTATGAATTACGCACTAATGGGAAGGACATGGCAACTTCCTGGAACATCGACAGTTGACGCAATGTACATCATTTGAAGAGTAAATTGTACAACCCTGAATTATGCACAAAACTATCATTATAAAAAATTACTAAAAAAAAATACTTTGAAACATAAAAATTATATTATACTTTCAATAAAAGAGGAGTATAAGAAATAAATTATATTAATTTTTAAATAATTTAAAAGTATATTGAATCAAAAAAATTAATTTTTTATTAAAACATAATGCATATAAAATTTTATTATTTTATAAATATTTTTTAAAAAATTATATAATATTTTTTTAAAAAGAATCAAAGTTAAATAATGTTTAATTATATTATATATATATATTTAAAAAAAATTTAAAGTTTCTATTAAGAAAAGTGGTTGAGCGAAATTCTTACGCAATTAACTTTCATTTGAAAGAATTAATAACATGGTGATTAGAGGTGGCAAATTAAACCATTTATATAAATGGTCCATAAATGGTTCATTAAAAATTCATTTACAATCCATTAAACATCTATTTACAATTCATTTATAATTCATTTAAATATCACTTTACTAAATGGTCCATAAATGGTCCATTAAAAATTCCATTAACAATTCATTGTTCTCTTTTCATTTTTTGCATTCAAATTGTGTTTGTGACGTGAAATAATGTTGTGATAGTCATTTTGGATATATATGATATTAATATGTTCAGGTAAAAAAAGACTAAATGGATTAAATGGGTTAAATGGTCTAGACCATTTAATCCAATCCGTTTAATCCATTTACACTAAATGGATTAAATGGTCTAGACCATTTAAAATCCAATCCGTTTAAAATCCATCCATAAACCACCCAATCCACCCATTTGCCACCTCTAGGTGGAGGTGGATGTCACAATGAGATTAGGGTTAAGAGTTTTACGAGATCGAGAAGAGGAGAGTGAAAGGATGATTAGTAGTGTCGTAATTGTAGGAACGAACGACAGTTAGAAAATCAAATTCCAACGGTGCTCCGCCTTGATGTTTCGTCCGAAAACATCAATTGGTGTTACTCGGTCAACAGTGAAAACATAATGAGATTTTATTAAAAAAATAAATTTAGAGAAACCACCTAAACTATACGGTGTTTGTCCAAAAATAACATTTATATTTTTTTACCTCAATGTGGAAGTTTACAAAAAGAATGATCGATACTTCTTTTTGAGGTGGGTCACTCGGCACGCATCTATAAAGTACGCTCATTATGAGTAGTACTGCCTTCATCTTCAACATATTTGGGTTCAGACATAAGAATTAAAGTATAATAAAAGTGTGATATGAGAAAAAAATTGTAGAAGTGTGAGCGGTGGAGAATAAAATATAAAAAAAAATGTTACGTGAATAATAAAGTATATGAGAAGATTTTCATTTGTAGAATAAAGAGCGAATCTCAGAAGGAAACATGTAGAACAAAATGAAAGTATGAAGTTATTACAGTTAGATGACTTCATCAAATATTTTAGATTAATTTCGTCTATTAAATGATTTTTGTGTGTAGAAAGCTGTATCTTCAATAGAATTATATATACCCTTGAATAGTTGCAAGAAATCACGAGTTTCCAACTTGTTTCAAAATCATTCTTTTAAAAGAGTTATCTAAAGGTCATGTTAAATCAGAGTGGATTGGGAATGAAATATGGAATCACTAGTTTAGTATTGTGTTTGGTTTGGAATCAGAATCAATAATTTATTTTTTAAAATTATTTTTTCTAAGAATTTATCGTTGTATGGTATGTAGAATATGAAATAAACTAATGAAAAGCTAATTTCATAATATTACTTTTTTTTGGTAAAGTTGTCTTGGGAATGAGTGATAACTTCAGTTCTCAGAAGGAATCAACTTCTTATTTAATTTTGTAATGGGTCATTCCCATAAATGGTAGAAAATCAAAAAATATTCTAACCAAACATGTTTAAGAATCAATGATTCCTCGTACCGATTCCTAAAATCATACCAAATGTGGCTTAGACATACCCTACATAAAGTTAAATTTTAGGAGATATCAATGAGCATTAGATCAAAATTGATGAACTTATTCTTACGTTCTAATAGTAATCGAGATTTCTACCGAAAAAAACTCTTTATAATAAAATAAAAATGTGTCTTTTTTAACAAAAAAGGGTTGTCAATTGTTTTTTTGTCTTTGTTAACATAATAAGAAATTTAAGAATTTCAACCCCCTAAACAACATCCGACAAACGCCAATCAATTTTTTTAATATAAATATCAGAAGAAACAACAGAACCTGTTGAAAAACAAGATTATAGTAAATTAACTATTTGTTTAATCAGGAAACAGTATAACTCGAATATAACAACTTTAAAACAAGACAGTTAAGACATATCTACACTAATAAACCTTCCATCCTCAACACACAAACACCATCCACCCACTTTGCTTACTAATTCCATCATTTTTCTCACTAAATATCCATTACAATAAGACAAAAATGCCCCTTCCCACCCTTCTTATTTACACTACATGTCATTCATCACTATTCATCTATATTTGATTGTATTTGCCTGTATTTCATTATATTTGACCGTATTTGATCAGGTAGATTTCAAAACAAAATATAAAATTAAGAATTAAAAAAATTATAAATTATAAATGGAGTGAACAACGTTGTAAAACTTAATTAAATTGAATGAAGACATCGAAAAATTCCCGTCGGGGCGACGGAAGTGCAGTTAGTTTGTGATACAAGTAGCTAATGCAATGAACATCCTCAGACTAGTTCTATCGCATTTATATTTGGTCAAGTCAGCTAAGTTTCCATGAAAATAATTCACTCTAATTAAATATCTTGACTTTTTACAATTACGTAAACAACATAATTAAACTTTCATATTCCATTTATTTCCATCAAAATCAATACATCAGATTAAAGAAATAATCAATTCAACGTATCAACAAATTAAAGGCAAAAAAAGATATGGACTGATAAGAAAAGGGCATCCAACACCATCAGGGAGATTGTGACCTTCAATCAAACAAACCATAAAAATTGCACTTGCACCCACTCCATCCCGATTCACTCTGCACATAAAGTTTTTTTTTTATAGATAAATAGCGTATGTTGTGTCTTCGACTAGTCCGCAACCAAACATCATCGAATTGCTGTTGTGTTGTTGGCTGGCTGGCTGGCAGGCAGGCACACGAAGACACAATCAAAAAATTTCAAACCCTCCCGTGCGTGCACGTTGTTGTTTTTTTTGCTACTGTTGTGTTGTGGGGGTCTCTGCTCTTAAACGCGCCAAGTCTCTCTTAAATCTCGATGCGTCAACCACCATTAAAATCAACCAGGTAAGGTAACACCAACCTCAAGTCTCCTCACCCCTCATCTGGGCTTCCATTCTTTACGTTAAAGGTTGAATCTTTTTTGTGGTTGGGTGAGTTAATATCCCTATTCCAGTTGTGGGGTTGATGCTTATGGTATGTTCGTCTAGTCTGTTTAATTGCGACATGTTTTTTCGTGGAATCTGTGATTTGGTGGTCTCCCCCACTTGGAGCCTGATTAGGGAGCGTTGAATCATGACCATATGTGTTTTTGTTGACATGAACATGACTGGTCATCATCCAACTTGGTCTGGTCTAGAGACTAGAAAATGATGTTGCCTCACCTCTCTGACCTCTGTTTTATGGTATTTTTTTGTAGACATGTTTAACTTTCATGATTCGACGAGAAAACTTCCAAGCGGAAATTTGTAATGATACCTCGAGAGGCTTAAGGTACTGAAACGCTTGTATTTGCTGTTCCATAAACTCATCCCTGGTTCTGGTTGCAAGTTTTCTGGATTGCTAATATGTTATATCTTTTTTGAAGGGAAGTTAACTCTTAGTGGATTTAATTTTTTTACGAAGAAGAGCCGAAGAGGCCTTGTTGGGATCAGGGACGAGCATTATCAAATATGGGCCACTGTTCTTCAAAACCAGTGAGAAGGATCAGACTGAAACCAGGAGTCAAGTATCTACGGAAAGCTCGAAGATCATGCTCGAAAGTGTTTGTTGTTAGGAGAGTTTCCAAGTCTAGGAATCGGGTCACTGATGTAGCCACCGCTGATTTTGTTGTGTATGAGGAAACTTTCACACCTAGAAGCCGGTTAGCTGATGTATCCAGTCTGGCTCTTCATCTTGCGCAATTCCAACAGGCTCAGTGTCAGATTTATCCAAATGGTAATTAATCATACTCTTGCATGTGGACCTGATCCAAAATTGGTGTTTTACTTGATTCAGTATCTGATTCTGAATTTACTTGTTGGAATGTGCTTCCAGAGATATTTCAAGACGAAGCTTGGTTTGACGCAATTAGTACATTGGGGTCAGACACAGACGAAGACTTCATCAATATCATCGAGCGTATGGACTCTTACTAACTGTTGATTTTTTTTTTCTCAGTGATGCCCTGAATGACTGTCTTATCTGTCTGCAGATAATTCAGCTGGGAACTTGCCAAACTCGCAGTCGCCAAAGTGTGGGAGTATGCCGATGTTTGTACATAACAGATGCATTTATACTGAACTCGATGATGCATTTTTAGAGATGAATTGGCTCAGGGCAAAGAAAAACCCAGTTTTTGATGATTTCAATCTTTATGGAACGGATGTTGAAAGCCCGAAAAGTCAGCAGAATGTTTCCTTAGATCCTTCTTTAAAATATATATCCAGTCCCTCCGCATTACTCAACCTTGGTGGCAAAAGTGAACCTGAAGAACTGCGTGAGTGTGCTGTCAGTTTTTTCATATTATGATATATTGTCGTTACATTTTCTCTTTTTTTTACCCCATGATTTGATAATCACCTTTTTAGTTTGGGTCTTTTATGGCGTCATACTGATAAAAAAAATCATCGACAGGTGCATTGGAGACTTTTGTACTACGCCCAAAGGCGGGACTAGTTATCCCATGTTCAGTGGGAGATAAGCCAAGCCCTGGGAGTTGGTCTAAAGTATCCCCTACTGCTTTCAAGCTTCGGGGAGAAAACTATATGACGTATGTACTGAGCTTTATAAAAATCCTGAGCTGCCATTGGGTTTAACATGTTATGGTTTTTGTATTAACTGTTATCTACGTTGTTTGCAGAGATAAACAAAAATATCCTGCTCCGGATTACTGTGCGTACACACCAATTGGAGTGGATTTGTTCGTCACACCTCGGAAAATAAATCATATTGCTCAATATCTTGAACTCCCATCTGTAAAACAGTGCGGAGATGTGCCATCTCTTCTCATTGTAAATATACAGGTATTATTCACTCCTTCATTTATAAAAATAACTTGAGGAATAATCAGTACACATCCTCCAACTCAAGAAATTGTCAGCATAAGCTCATAGATGTCATATTGTGATGCAGCTGCCTTCATATCCCGCTTCCATATTCCAAGGGGATGCTGATGGGGAAGGCACTAGTCTTGTGTTGTATTTTGAGGTATCTGAAACTTTTGACGACAAGATAGCCACTCATTTCCGAGAAAGTATCAAGGTACTTAAAAGGGTTACCTAAACTTTCAAATGAGCCTTTTACTGAAAATGAATTATATTCGACCATTTGTGAGTATGTTACTTAAATTGTGGATTTTTTAAAACCTCAGCGTCTAATCGAGGATGATGTAGAGACGGTTAGAGGATTCGCAAAGGAGTCTACAGTTTCCTTCAGAGAAAGACTCAAGATCATGGTAGGAGTTGTCAATCCGGAAGAACTTGGGTCAAGCGCTACTGAGAAGAAGCTTATGCAAGCTTATCAAGATAAGCCTGTTCTCTCCCGCCCACAACACAGTTTTTTTAAGGTAACTAGCAGCCTCCCTAAATGTCGATAATTTACAAAATACCAACATAAGTTCAGCAACGGGAAAATAACATCAAGTGTTCATAAAATCGTTTTCAGGGGCCTAATTACTTCGAAATCGATCTTGATATCCATCGATTCAGCTACATTTCTCGAAAAGGGTTGGAAGCATTTCGTGATCGTCTAAAACATGGAATACTTGATCTGGGTCTTACTATACAGGTAAGCATTTCACATCCTTTTCCGTTCACTATTCCCGAACCTTTATTTTGATAAACCGTTATTCGATATTCGTTCTCAGTAATTTATTTGAGTTCTCTTCATTTTCATAGGCACATAAGCCAGAAGAGCTTCCAGAGAAAGTCCTATGTTGTGTCAGATTAAACAAAGTTGATTTCGTAAATATTCCTGAATCTGCAGAAATCCATGGAATTCATGGCCCAAAATGAGGAATGAGCTTACAATTATGTGATATGTTACAATACATTGAGCCCTCTGATTTATTTTGTATCCAGAAATGGCAAGACAAATTCCAAATAAAATTCACATCCATATTTTATTCCAACTGTGTCTCTCTGCAATTTTATGTTTACAAGAATAAATCTGTGCCTTCAAAAATTCATTCACATTCAAATCATAATACGAAATTTTGATACTAAATGTTTAGTAATAATCTTGGCCAATTCTGACTCCTTTATGAACTTGTCCAAAGTCATCCACAACTTAGACAGATCCTACCCTTTGACGGTCCAGCAGTTTGCTTCCTCATCATGTACAAATTCACAATTTTATATCCCAATACTGAATGCGGCAAACATGTGCATTTTCAAGATATTTCTTACAGAGGGAATGATATACACACAGCTTGTTAGAAACTGCAAGCTTTTTTTATTTCTGCAAGTAGAAATAGTACCAAAAAAGGAATAAAAAGAATCATGTATATGTTTTCCGCTACTCTGTATATATTCTGTGTCGTGTAAATCATCATAATTCATCATCAATCCTGAAGTGTGGGAGCTCCGTAAATAGACTTTATGATAATTGTTCTTCCTTGAGTCTGGGGAATGTACCGGATCTCTGCCTAGAATTGTTTTGGTAATCTGTCCTGTAATTCGACGCATGATTGTTTCCCCCTGACCCGTTTGGCGGCTCTTGTTGTCTTGCTGTGTTGTGGCTGCTGTTCTTGGCAACGGGTACATCATGGTTATGCTTGCCTTCATATGTTGTTATCACAGCTCTAGGATCTGTTGCTGCCCTCTCCACATGCTTGCGGACTTTGCAGTCTGGCGTTGTGCATTTATAGTAACTCCTGCAGAATGTACCTCACTCGTTGTCAGTATTTCAGAACTAAACGCGGCAAACACAACCATTTGAAGGTAAAATTTACAACTTTCTTGGCACTGGATTTTTAAGAACTCAAGTTCATAGCATGCCTATGGCTTATGGGAGTAGGCTACTAGCAATGATTTTCCGGTGTGTACTAATCCAAATGATTTTTAATATGCAGTAACCCAATGGCTCGATAAGATGCGATGAGACATCAGGATAGAAATTAGAAAGTCCAACAAACGCATGTGATGAAGCTCGAGTTTTATAAGTTATGAGCTAACCTCGGATAAGGATTTCCTTTTACTACTTTTTGCCCATATTTGCGCCACTTATATCCATCATCCAGCAAATCAACTTCACTAGTAGTTTGCACGACTATTTTTGGCTCTGTAAGAGTCCTGTGAGACGCAGCACCTTCATAGGCCCTCGTGTCAGTAAGCCTAATATGAAAACATAATGTGAGTTAGTAGTACACAGCCACACAGGTAAGGGTGAAGCTGGTCTTAATAGTTTAGGGGTCGTCACCTCCGCTTTGGGTTACGCTCGTCTTCATCCACCTCATCAGCTCCACCTTCCTCATTGCCCACATCCTCACTGTCACTCGAGTCATGCTCATTCATTGACATTAAGCTGCCCTCAACATTGCTAAGCTCGCCATTAAATCCTGCGTCAATGCTCACCGCTCCAGCTTCCTTGCATCGCTTTCTAGCTGGAGGCGGCTTATGATTATGCTCCCCCTTGTAAATAATTTCCGTGACCTGCCCATCCAACGACCTCTCCACTTTCTTCTTAACTGGACAACCCACATTAGTACATTTATAATAACTCCTGGGATACGCACTCCCCTTCACTTGCTTTTGCCCGTACTTCCTCCAGTTATACCCATCGTCAGCTGGCTTGTCCACCACAGAACACATATCAGTCTGTGAATACTCAAACGCCTCCATCCTCTGTCGATCCACCGCCCGTGCAGGTGCAGCCGCAGCCACGTTGGTAGCCATTCCTGATGAAAAATGCGGCACGGCCGCAGCTGAATAATCCATGTTGAACGCGCGTGTTTGTTGCTGGGACCGCGAACTTGCCGGACCCATCCCAAATGAACTCTACACTCTCCCAAAACATGTATAGTAAAATTCAACACAAATAAATTATGTTCATGATCAAGATCATAAATCATCATAACATCCATACCAAATCCCAACTTCAATATGTCCAGAAAAAAATTAGGGTTTGACAATACCTGGGGCAGGGGCTGGTGATAATTAAAGATGGTGTGAGACACGGCGAGTCCAGCCGGCCTCTGACTCTGAACATGACTCTGTTGTTTAAACTCAAAGCCACTTCCGCTGGAATCAGCAGCAGGTTCAATACCGTCGGAGAGAAGCTGCGAGAAGGACCTGTACTCAGAGTTGGGATCCGTCTCTGAGAAGAAGCTGGAGACTAAAGTCATCGGTCCAGGGCTGAACCCAGTGTCTCCTAGAAACATAGACTCGGCCGTTGACCGTGGAGGTAAAGAGAGGGTCGGTCGTGGTCCATTGATTCCTTGGTTGCCGTTGTTGCTCTTCTTCTCCGCCGCCATTGAACCAATGAATGAAAACCTCGTCCTCAGAGCCTCAAGTTCGCGACTTTCTGGGAGATTAGTTAATTTTCGGAAATGGGTTTTGCATCGCCGTCGCGGGTGGGATGTTTGATAAGAATCGGAGATTATTCGGAAGGTTTTGAATCGTTTGTTGTCTTTGTCTTGTTCCTCCGGATCTTGGAGAAACAGAGCAGAAAGTCAACGCTCGTTGTGATGAAAAATGAGTCATTTCACTTTTTTCAGTTTATTTAAATAAACACAGCCTTGTTCCCTTTTCAACCTTAAATTAAATTGTCTAATCAAAACACTGACATTTTTTACCCTCAGCTTCTCACTGTTTCCTTCACAAAGCCACCTGCTATGCATGGATTAGTTGCTTTAACTTATGATGACAATGAAATTATAGAATCAAAATTGGCGCAAATTCGACTTTATTCGAAATTGTAGGTTTGGTGTTGTTGCAATTTCACTCCAAATTGAGACGGAACCTCCACAGCTGGGAAGATTCCTGATGTGAGAAAGTGATTATTTGTTCAATGGTTGAGTATAACATTTTGTCATGTTGCATAGGATAAAAAGTGGAATTTTTTTTTTAGGATAAAGATTGCAAACGGGATTTGCTTTAGTCGAAGCAATTGCATCATATGATGACAAAAGAAGCAACGTTTCTGTTTTGATGATGATCGTGCATAGATGTTGTGTTGCCACGACTAGAGACTTGTGCTTGTGCTGACGGAAAACTGTTTTTAAGTACACTTGCGTTTGTTTATTCACAAACACAGCCGGTGGAATGTGGATGGCCCTGACCTGATGATATCAATTCGGTTTGCATTGTAACACAATTCTTTAAAGCTGCTTCAATGTCGCAAATACAGTTAACAAACATATAAACCTGTTCTGCCTGCGTCCACTTTCACCGGCTTGGCTTGTTTGACGTTATTGGCGAGAGGTCATTTGGGGAATTTTATTCAGGAACATAGAAGTCGAATGTTACATCTACACATCCTGATTCTTCGCCCTTGTCTTTATAGTCCACGTTCATGATGGATCCTGCTTCTTCTATCTCTTGGTACTGCGGCTTCACTCTCCTAACAGGAACAGTCACTGAGTAGACAGTCCCAACATCTGAGTCTGAAGTGACACTGAGCTGAACCTTTTCCTGCGATTCTATCTCGACAAAATCCGATAGGGTTTTTACTATGTTTTTCACAATCCTTCGCTTTGCTTCGTCACTCACTGCGCAACGGTCAGAGAAGAGAATCATCTTCAGACGTTGCTTGGCTATATTTGCATTGGAACTCTTTCTCGTAGCCGGAGATGGAAACATAATCTTCCAAGCTAGGTTGAGACGCTCAAGAAAGGACATGTTGATTGTGTTAAGAAGGAAGCTTTCCGCTTCTTGGCTAACAGCTTTTGAGGCCAGCTTATCACCTCCTCCGAGAGCAGAACAAATCTGTCGTGGGTTTCTCTGCACTTTACAGCTTTCAAGTGCCAGTCCTGGCCACTTGCTCGGTACATCTCCAGCACTGGCAGTTTGGAAACCGGCAAACTCCACCTGAAACATGGGATAAAAATAAACAAAGTCACATCATCGAAATAACTCAAATTCTCGCACACATGATCAGCACACAGAAAACTACATACGCAGCAACGGAGAGCGAAGAGAAAATTAACTAAGTCTGATTTCCATAGAAGTCTTGTGTATCACACCATTTATAAGATTGTACACTATACAACGTTCATTAGCTGCAGATATAAAAACAGAGAGTGTGGCGCTGCTTCGATCCTTTAAAGATAGGACAGATTGGGTACAAGCTATCAAATTCACTTAAAATTACAACGGTAAAATCAAATTAAACTATAGAAGACCAAAAGTTGCATAAGACGATCCCTAAACCAATGAGTAATATTCTTTACAAGCAAATCAACGCAGAGAGATCATCTACTGGAATCCCGAAATCCATCACTCGAGTAATGCGCAGAAAATAAAAGAAAAATAATACGGAATATCAATCGACGAACTGAAAATGAAGAGCTGGTTGACCTTGGAGGTGTGGAATGAAGTCCTAGGGCGGGTTTTATACGCGCTGGTGAGTGCCATGGAAGCTCTCAGATCCCCGGAAATCGTCATTTCCATATCCTTCTCAAGCTTGACGCGCGCGCGGACCAACACAATCTCTCGGCTGAGATTTCAGCGACCCAATTTCCTTCGATTTGGGAGATTAGGGTTTCCCTGGTCGAGACTGGAGCTGAGTCTTCAGAGGCTCAGAACAACTGAATCCCAGACGATGTCGTTTCACGCTGGCGACCCAATTCATCTCTTTGTTTGGAAACCACTCCTAAAATAATTTTATTGAAACTGAGGAAGTTCTTTTGGATAAAATATACTAAATGAGGATAAAAAATATATAATTTCAGTCGTTGGATTTAATAAATGTAGTGGTTGAGATTATGACACGTGTATGAGAGAGAAATAATAAATGTAATGAATATACTATAAATTACATTTGTTAAATCCAACGACTTGTATAATGTCATTCTGTCCCTCAGATAATATACTTATCTCCAAAAAAACCTTTCTCAATTCAAACTATCTGTAAAAAACTTTCTCAATTGAAACTACCTGTAAAAACGGGCCGAAAACCTGTAAAGATATAAAGTTCGCCCAAAGTCATCCATAACTAACAATTTCATTACAAAATTAAAGTATTAATCAATTCATTAGATTCATCACAACAGGAAAATAATTGGAAAAAATGCTGAGAAAAAATATATAAAAAGTCATTCATTAGTTGCTCATAACAAACTTGGACCATGTTGATTATTGCTCATTCTGTTGGACTGAATCTTGTGAATTGTAGTAAAAATGACATAACAAATTGATGTATCGGTGTTAAATATAAAATCGTTTACTACATTACTTGTTTTGAAAATAAATAATTAAATTGTTTCTGAGTTCGGTAGTCATTATGTGCCTTAAATAAGCGGATATAGAACTGATTGATAATCCAAATGATTCTAGGTTTCGTTCAAAAAAAAAATTCATAATTTTTTTTAGCCAGGCCTCATAATTATCATTTTTGATCTCTAGTATAGTAATTTGACAATACTACATATGTTTGTTCCGGTCTTCTTTTTGAACTTTTCTACTCGCACAATTTTTAATATCTAATTGGTATATTTTATGAAAGCTAGCATATTTCGACTTTCACATTCATTACTTCCGGCTTATTGCAACTTGTAAACCATGTGAAAGCTAGCATATTTCGACTTCCACCTTCATTCAATTCAAAAACCTTGGCTTGTGAGTTGTGGTCACCAAGATATACTATTCATTAACTTTCAACTTTAGCGACGTGGAATATAAAACTTCACAAGTACATTCTCAACAAATTCTGAACTGTATTTTTTTATTGTATTCTACAGTAGTGCTTGTACTTGCACCGTTGCTGCTTATCATCGGTTTTAAGAAGAAAAGGCGGGAAACCAAAAGTTCAAATTGCTTGTAAGGGAGAAGCGGCCGCCGCAGCAGCGTCGCTCAAAATGAGTCTTCTATGCTTCGTCCTCGATTTGCGAAACCTGTTTCCTTCTCTAATCCGAGACCTGAAGCAGGTATAAGTTTATTCGGTAACAACATCCAGTTCAGTTCATCGATCTTCTCTAGATGCGTTTCAGAAATTAAGCTTCTCGTTTGATCTCTCAGGCGCTCCTGCAATTAGCTAATTACTACGCAGTCACTCCGTC
>JAWWMW010081833.1:0-22788 GCA_035048345.1 Echeveria elegans
TACAAAATATATGCATTACTAGTCCTAACTAAACCAAACCTTTTCAAAATCATTCTAATTATTTTAATAAATCCCAATTTAGAAGTCGTGAGTATGATAGGAGTAGTCGTTCCCTAGTTTTCTTCTTTTAAAATTGTTTACAACAAAACCAATCACCAAAACCAACCTTTTTATGAAACTCCCTGTTTTACTCTGTTAGAATTGTGTAAGTGTCTAATAGTATTAACTAAATTCCACCATTCCCTTGGGTTTGACACTAGGTCACCCTAGTAGTTTATGAATTTCTTTTGACGTACTTGCGGTATACACCACTTTTCTGCACATCAAATGGCAAACCAAAGGTCTCAATAATAAGTTGGAAAGTCTACTCTGCCGGGTCACTCGGTCGAGTAACATGGTCACTCGATCGAGTGACATGCTTCGGCTTTACTCGGTCGAGTGGCGTGTCTCTACTCGGTCGAGTGGACCGTTGGCTTCTGAAATGGATAACCAGAGAGGGTCTTCTCGATCGAGTAGCTCCTCTACTCGGCTGAGTTTGGCCTTTTAAGCCTCTGAATCAGTCTTTGGTGCAAACATAAAAGTTGTAGGTCTCTGAATCAGCCTTTCAATCGGACAACAAATGAGTCCTGTGGAGGCTTTTAAAGCTCTGAAGGCCCAGATTGTCCAAAAACTGCCGCTTTTGTCCCATTTATGCTCTATTTCCGCTATATTTCATTCCAAACTCCTCCAAGTCAAGATAATCATATTTTAGACCTGAAACATCATCAAGAGTATCATAAACGGTATATTCTACTACTAAATCAGAGAAAATATGAGTGAAAAAATATGGAAATAATGGACATGTTTTTCACTTATCAACTTTCTATCCGCTGAATCATTTTCAATTGGATTGGGTTTCTCAAAATAATCTCCTTGCAACCTCAACATGCCATTTAGTACGTTATGGAAATACGTAGAAACTGAGTTTTTTGATCTTTGAAAGTGTGCGTACCTCTTTGTTTTGTGTGATGCCCTAGAATATTTAATACGTAATCCCTATTTAATACATAACCCTTAGCCTCCAAAAGGAAACACAACTTATATAAAGCATTTTATCCATTCGAAGATTTTCAATACAACTAGCAGGACCCTCATGAATCAACCTATGTATATACTGATTTCGCTCCATTTTAAAAATAGTGTAACGTTCTCTAGGTGTTCTTCTCGTCAACATATATAGTGGCATGATTTGGAAAATAGTAATAAATGATAAAATCATTCGCATCCATGTTGTGTATAGTAGAAAAGTTTTCCTCCTCTGGATTGATTGATTTAATGGAATGCGAGTCATTTCTGCACAAAAAGAAAATAGACAACACATATCAATGAAGCTCTATGACCTAAGAAAATACATCAGCTTAAACAAAGCAAATAGACACACTTTTCCCTAAAATTACAAACAATATTTACTCCTACCCGCATGTTTCCATCAAATCTGTTCATTTCATTTCAGCTTAAACAAAGCAAATAAACTGAAGTTTCACACGAAGCAAGAACAATTTTAATCCGAGAAATCAAGAATCAGGAAGAAGCTAATCTAAACATGATAGTGACTAAAAACTACCCACTATTTGGAAATCATCAACTCTTTTATCCTTCATTCCATCAACCTTCGTAATCACAACCACACACCAAATCCATTAAACACATAAAACCAATTGACAGCGTGGAGAAGAGATGGAGAATTACGCAAAATCAGTTCAACAATTCAAATTAGGCAAAATTTGATGGAGAATTGATCGTGAACAAATCAGTTCAAATGGATGAAACGATGGTGAAGAGAAGGGGAAACTTACATGTCGACCGTGCGTGGAGAAGAGCTTCGAATGGAGGAAGAGCAGCGTCGAACGTGTTGGAGAGCAGCGTCGAGTGGAGAAGGGGATTCGGAGGAGAGCAGCGTCGAACGGGAGGAATAGGCCGACGAAGGTGCTTGAAGGGGCCGACCGACGTTGGTGGAGAAGAAGGCGGCTAAGAGTGGAGGAGAGGGGGCCGACGAGGTTGGAGGAGAGTGAGTCGACGATGGAATGAAAGTATACCTTGTGTTAGGTTAGGAATTAGATTAGGTTAGTTTTTTAGGATGGGATTAGCCCATTCCATTCCAATGCTGAAGTAGTCAGCACAAATTTCATTCCGGCTAGTTTTTTCATTCCATTCCATTCCATCCAAGTTCATTCCATTCCCTTCAAGTAGTCACAACATTAACGTGTTGAAAGGAACATCATAATTTGCTCAAAGATTATCGGAACAAAAAGTGTGATTCATTTATTTCAACTAAACCTTTGTGCCATAGAGCAATTATGCTCTCATTCACAAGGTTGTCAAATTTTCGAGTTAACTCTATGATTCTATCGATTTTACGACTTTACATACCCATTTCGAGTTAACTCTTGAGTAGAAACGTTTTTTCATAAACTCTCTACCCGAATCGAGTTTAACCGAGTAAAAGCGAAGCAAACTCGGTAGACTCGTGTAGAATCGTACGATTCCACGATTCTACTTAGTCATAAGCTCAATTTGTTACTTCTTCAAATTGTTAATCTTTAGGCCCAAGCCCACAAACAAAATCGTAACGTAATCGCAATTCAACATCAACAGTTGCCCACAAAACCTAATCTCAAATCATCGATGCTCGGGTTCGGCGATGCTCAATACTCAACAAACAAAAACGCAGCGATACTCGGCGAAGCTCGGTGATGCAAAAATCGAGTTTAGGGTTTGAAGAAAACCACCTGCTCGGCTACGCCCCAACACAAATCGTAACCTAATCATCAAACGGCGAACATCACAACACGGTTGGTCGACGTCGGGGAAAATCACAAGGTCAGCTACTCAGTTCTGTTTTCAGTTTCAGTTAAATTATGAGCCAAATATTGATTATAGATGTTGGTACTTGAAATGGTAAACCATGTCACAGAGATTTCACAGATGAGCTTCCTGCTTGGCTGCTTTTTATCCCATCAATTTCTTTCAGAATGATATAAAGGAACTTTGGACCTAATATTGATGAATCCTTATCATCTGAAGATGAGTTTCATCAAGTTGACGATGGAAATGAGGATGAAGAAAATGTTCATGAAACATTTAGTATCTAAAGATTGATAGTATCTAAACTTTAGAAGTTAGATAATATCATATGGATGGTTTTCAACTTGAATCGTGTGTTTTTTGTGGCAGTGAGCCAGTAACTTTGTTTTGTAATTTGAACTTTAACTTTAGATTTGGAAGTTAAAAGCTTGCATATACAAGCTTTTTGAGATATGTGTGCAGGGATGTGATTTATTATATATATGACTGTGTGACATAAACTCTTACGATTCTACGATACGAGTCTACGATTCGATTCTACCTAGGTAAAACGAGTCACGGTAGAATCTCGAGTTTGACAACCTTGTAATCAGTCATGTTCAATACAACTCGAAAAAACTTATAGAATATGTGAACGGAGCTCAAAATATGAACTATCTATTTTACTTCTACCTTTAAATTTTTTAATTTATTCTTACACAAACCACACGGACCAGTCCGACTCATTAAAAATTAATAGTTAAAAATTAAAAGTTTAAAATTATACAGACCACACGGGCCCACTTAAATTTACACAGACCACACGGGACCTACCCGATCCATTAAAAATTAAAATATTAAAAAGTTTATTTGATCGGGTTTTAACCACACGGGCCTAACCCGACCTATTAAAAATTAAAATTTTATATTTACACAGACCACACAGACCCATTTAAATTTTTAGAGAAACACACGGGCCCAGTCCGGCCCATTAAAAATTTAAATTTATACAGATCACACGGGCTCGTTAAATTTCCACATAACACATGGACCTAGCTCGACCCATTATAAATTAAAAATTAAAAGTTTTAAATTATATGGACCATACGGGCCCAAGAATTGATCAATCGAGTCCCACCCGTATTTGACTTGTTCGATTGCAAATTCGGAACGACGCATCCTCGTCGGGACGACCGACGGTACACTAGTACACGATAAAATATTTAGAGATTGCACGCCGCTTATCTATCATTTATTAACTAGTAGATTTAATATCTGAAAGAGATAGCATTGGTATTTTCAACAACTACAAAATGAACTAACAAAATTGTGATCTGATATTCATAATCTCCTGAAACTAAAATAGTCAGTTTCGAATCCTGCAAATCAATGCATAGTTCAAGTATGGAAAACCAATGTCATGGACATAACATTGCTTAATTTAATGCCTTTGAGTAGCTTACAAAACACACACAATGATGTGCTCAAATTGGGTTTCTTTAAGTCAAAAATCATTAGAGCATCCTCTCATGACCTAAACAAATTTGTCATTCATCTATCTCTAACATTTTTCCTCTCATCCTTAGAAAATTCATGACCAAATTAGTCATACACATCCCACTCATGACAAATAAAAAGTTCATAATTTCTCTCACCCACATCAAAAACATTTAATAATAAATAGTTAAATTTCAAAGTAATATATCAAATCGGATGTCATTTTATAAAGTATAAAAAATTATATAAGTTGATGATTTTTATAAATTATTTGCAATTTTAGTTTGTAAAATATAAATATTTCAAATTTTTATAAATGTATGATACGAGACAAGTGTCCACATTTTATTGGTGCAAATTTCATGGCAAACTTTGAGTTTCGATCATGGATGACCAAAAATATGATTGGTCGTGACTCAAAAAAGCATGAATGTAGTGCATATTATTTTGTTGACAATCCTTCGTGACCTATTGTCATGAATGAGGAATGCTCTCAAATTATGAGCCAAAAATGACCTAAACTCTATGATGAGTATCACACTTTTTTTTTTATTACGTACAATTTTCCATAAAAGGGAATCAATGTATATAATAATGCATACAGCACGGGACTATCGCCCGGAATAGAGGATCAGTAAAAGATTATTACAAATGGAAAAGCGATCATCGATCTTGAATCGCTTTCCACGACAATAACTAAAATAAAATAAACAGTCTCTCACTCATTGAGGAGAGAATAAAGACTCTCAATCACCACAGAATAACACCGCAATGAGGAGAGAATAAAAGTCTATCACTCATCGCAGAATAATACCGTAGGTGAGGAGGGAAATCTTAATTGGGTTCTACAAAACGGGGACGTAGAACAGAAATCAGTGATTCTAAAAAGGTCATTCTGACCCAAGCCCAATCACCAAACAAACATTGCTAATCTGTCATTTTCCAGTCTCACATCCAAATCAATATTCCACCAGTCACGCAAGCATTGACAAAGCAGCAAAATTAAAAACTTCACCGTCTCTGCCCCAGCAAGTCAAACAACAAAGTCTGATTTTTCCAAGCACCGAAACAATCTTCGCGTCTAATCATCATCTGAACCATTGAAGATCCAACTCAATTCTATCTCATCATCGATGACAACCGGACAATGAACCCCATCTGCATCCAAACACTTCAGGGGATAAAGTTCTGAAAAAACAGCCAAAAAACCTCCAATCCTCACAAACTAGTCAATAGATTTCATTCTTCATCAAATATGTATGAGAGGGAAGAGTTAATCGGTCGGCGCCTGCAATCAACTCATGACGTCTTGGCGAGAGCGTCTTTTTCCAACTGGTGTGAAATTCGGATAGAGATCCATCAAACGGCTACTCAACGTCCCTTGAAACCACCATCAATCGCTTGATTCGGAATTGCTTAGCCCCAAATTGCTTATCTGCAAACTCTCTGCCCTAATCCCCCAATCAATCTGGATTGACATTTTTTGATCTTATATGCAGAGCAAAGGAGGATGCGGCGGATGAGTATCACACTTAGATGGCATCACCATCGCTTTAGTACATTTATTTTACCAATTTCACTTAGGTTATCGGTAGAGCTCATTTTGTTATAGCACAAAACAAAGTTTTATTCACTCTCAAAAAATGTATCAATGTCATGAAACTAAGACAGTAATTATGATTATTATTACCATTGCATGAAATTATTAATTTACCAACCAAAAATATCACATTCCATTTAACTTTTTTAATTTTCACTTGCTCATTGCTTTTAAGCCAATTTTTTTAAATAAAAACTTTTCAACTTGGTGCATTCTTTAGGGCAGGTGCACCAGTACTAAGACTTTGGGCAGGATTTGGGTCTTCGCAGCACACCAATGGAGTGACAGGTGAGTTCGACTGAAAGTTAGTCCACTTAGTCGAAGCTATATCCTTTCCACGACTCAACCAATAGTTCAGACTATGAATATAATAATAATATTAAATATTTTTATTGCATTATTTTAAAATTATATCAAATTAATTTATTTAAAAAATATTTATAAGTATTATTTTTTAATTTAGTGTTTTTGTTTATGCTTATTATATAATTATATTTATAAACAAATGAAATCATTTGATTATAAATATTATTGTGAAATTATTGGTCAAAATGATGTGTTTAAGTATTGATTGGTTAAAATCTTATCTAAAATCCTATCGAAGATTTTATTAAGATAAGTGATTAAATTAAAAATATATTTGTGTTTATAAATATGAAAATAAATTATACATATTTGATAAATTATAATATTTGATTTTTAAAATATAGTTCAATAAAAATATAAATACGTATATTTTTAATAATAATATTTTTATTAAATTTGATTTATAATAAATTTAATAATTAATTAATGATATAAATATTATTTATGAATAGTGGATGATCCTTAATGGTGTATTTTACAAATTATAAATAATGAATAGTTACTTCAACTGAAGTAAAAGTAAGAAAAGATCAAACGCATCATCCACCAGTGCGCTTGCCTTAAGTGACAATGCTCTTATTGTTTACTCCCTCCGTCCTGAAATGATCTTTCTATTTTGGTTGATGACAAGGTAATTAAGGAATAATGAGAGTGTGAGAGTAAAAATAAGATAAAAGTAAGTAAGAGAAAAATAAAGTACGAAAGAGAGTGTATTGTGAGAGTGAATTAATTACCATAAAAGAAAATAGGAAGAATTTTAGGGGACACTTAATTAAGAAAATAGGAAGAACAAAGGAGGACAGAATGAGTATGTTGTGACTTGTGAGACAAACTTTGATGGGGAAGAGATGGAACCATGCATCAAAACTACATTTTCTAGTCAAAATTCAAAAGTATAGATTTAGATTGAATTGTGAGCAAAAAGGTGGATATGATGCAATATTCCTTAGACATTTGTGCCACAAAATACACAAAAAAGAGTGCCATTTCCAACCTTAAAACCTGGAAAAGGTACTGGCGCTGGCGCTTGAACATAAGGTTGCTCTTATTTTACTTAATCCCCCCGGCCAAAATTTTTCTTTCCATTTGGGTTTGAATATGATTTAAAAAAAAATTAAATTATATGAGATAAAAATAGAAAAGTGAATGAATGAAAAGTGAATAGATTGGAGATAGAGTACAAATGTGAGAAAAAAAATTTATTTAAGAAAATGAAAAGTATATTTTGAAACATTCAAAAAATAAGAAGAAAAATATGAGACACAGAGAATGTTATATTCCCACTTTCAATTAAGTTCAGATAGAAAGTAATTAGAACTTTCAAAAAACTACATAAAAGTTTGCAATTTTTTATAATTCACCTTTCATATTCAATAAAAAAAACTGATTTGTATAATATATATCCAACATCATTAAAAATCAACCATACACAAAAGCTATTTCAACGTATAAGATATACAAAATTACCTGAAACCACTTTTTTTTGATTACTACCTGAAACCACTTTAATTGTTTGAATTTGAATACAAACCATTATTATTTAATTTTTAGAAAATCTTCATCACTTTCCATAATGCATTTACTTCTTATCAATAAATTCATTTGACAAATTAAAAAAAAAAATTAAAGTTTCAACATTCTGATATTTAGCCTTTTTTGTTGATCATATTTCCTTTTCATTCTATTTTTCAGTAAATAAATACAAATTGCATTCTCTTTTCTTCCATTTAAATACCATTAATAAATACATTTCACATCAATAATAAAAAAAATCTATAAATAAATAAATACTTTTCCCTCCTTATTTCCTTCCCGCATACAAACTCTCTCCCTCTCTCTCTACATCGCTGCCGTCCGCCGTCCAATGGGTAAATACATGAAAAAATCCACCACCAAATCCGTCCACGGCTCGATGGAAATCCCCATTTCATCCACCGGCGTCCGCACCCGAGCGAAAACCCTAGCTTTACAAAAACTCCAAAACCACAACAAACCCTCCGCCGCCGCTTTCGCCGTCGACCCAGTTTCTGACGAGTCCTCATACCTTGAGCTACGTAGTCGGAGACTCTTAAAGCTGAAACCTTTACACCAAAATCACAACACAATCTCTGAGTCTGATTCGTGCCCTAACTTTAGCTCCAGGGCAACTTCGAAATCGAAAATAGGGTTTGAGAAAGTTAATAAGGGGTTTGGTAAAGTGGAAGATGGGACTGAAATTGGGGATTTTGAAGGCTCATTTGCTGAGAATGATTTGGATTTTAAATTAGGCCAAGTCAGGTATATGCAATTTTTTTCTTCAATTTGGGGCTTTTTTGATGTGTTTGAATTTTTTTTGATATTTTTATTAATATGCTTTTTAGATGTGTTTATGAGTTGTTGTTTCTTTAGTTTTCGCCATTTTAGCTTATTTGGGATTTTTTTGATGATTTACTGATGTTTTTGTTTTGTTTTTGATTTAATTTTTAAGGTTAGAGTAGAAATAATAGTGTAGATGCAGCCTGGGAAGTTAATAAAATTGCATATACCTCCTCAGTAAATTTTGTTGCTTCTAGTATCTGTTGACGGCGGGCAGTTTTTGTTTGTAAAATGGTACTATGTTGAGATGTGCAGAATTCAGTTTTACCGGGAGCTGCTATTGGTTTGAATGCATGAGTGTTTGTTTGCAGTTGAGATGTGAAAGCGGATCTTTGTGATATATCTGCAGCTTGTTTAATATTCTGATGGAAACTGTGTTTATTGTGTACTCTGAATGGTATAATTATAGGGGGAACTAGTAAAATGATAAAAGTAGGCTTCTAGTTTTGGTTTGGGGTCGTGTGCATATGAGTCCATTTAATCACTTGAGAACATATAGACCACATATTGGCTTGTATATTGCTGTGGAATCTTGTGATTTCAAAGTTTTGAAAAAATGCTTTAATGTTGGCTTTTACTTGTACTTTTTGACCCGTAGTTCATGGTTCATTATATTCATGGGGCCAGAGTACACAGCCGAGTTTTTATGTTTGGGGGCTCATTGTTGTCGGTGGTCACTTAATACGATATCATGTTGATTTTCAATGATGCTTTATATCAGGGCTTCGAGAGAAAGCACACCTTGCAACTCGGCAAGAGGTTCAGACTGTTTCGGTACTCCTGGCTCCACCACGAGATCGCCACTGCACACGAGTCTTCCACGTCCTAGAATTCAAAATGCGGTGCAGCAAGTCATGCCAACCGCGAGCGAGCTTGAAGAATTCTTTGCATTTGCGGAACAACAGCAACAGAAATTATTCGTGGACAAGTATGCATCTTCAGTCATCATTATAATTCCTTTCTTGCCATGTCACATATATTTTAATTATAATACATATATCATTTTTCAGATACAACTTTGATGTGGCGAGTGACAGGCCCATACCAGGACGGTTCGAGTGGGTACCAGTAAAGCCCTAAGCTTTTGGAACTAAACCAATATCCTCCGAAGCCAGCTCCTCAAGTTACCCTATACATAACCACATGTAAAAAAGAACCACATCTTTGATTGCTGCGTCAATGTTGCTGTTGGGGTCACACCACCCTCTATCTCATCAAATGATGATGGTACCCGATCAACCACCTTTGATAAACATAAAGTATCCTTTTAGCAGGAAATCTGGTTATTATATTTAGGTAGTCTTTTATTTTTGTTTAGTATCTCAGTGTAGACAACCTGTCGCAAAGGGTGGTTAGTCAGTTACATTATGCGAAATCTTCTACTAGTATGACATTAGACTTAAAAAGTAGTGTTTTCATCGTCTTGCCTGTCTTCGGTTGTGTCAATTCAACTGCCTAGTCTGCTCCAGCATGACGTGCCTTCAAGTTCTGAATGTTCATTAATTCCAGCATTTTAAAAATAGGCATGATTGATGAGAGTGAGAGAGATGGTCGTTCAACCAACGCCCTCTTCTCCCTCCCTCTCCATCTTCTCTCACATTTCACACAGAGAAACTCCCAATTTACAATCCTCCATCGACCCACCCGCTCGCTACACCTGATTCAACAAATCTGATTCACAAGGTACATTCGGTGTTCCGTTTCTGTATGCAGTTCTATACGTGACACGCAATCTCAACCATATGATCCCAAAAAAAAAAAATCTTATTTTTAACCCGTATTCAATTTTCGACCTGTGATGTAGTTTGTGGATGAGAGATGGACGGAGCTGGGAGTGCGAGGAAGAGACGAGACGCGTTGGCCGGATTAACATTAGGAGCAGTGCTCGGAGACGAGAAGGAGCTAACAATACCAACAAGGCCGCAAGTTAACAGAACATTACTAGACATTATCCGCGAAGAAGAGCCGAATTCTAGAGCTTATAAAAATCTTGTTGATCATCATCATAATAAAAAAAGTTGGAAGTCATTTAAAGATAGGTTAAGGTTGAAGAAAGCTGGAGCTGTTTGGACTAATTCAGTTCCGGCTTCTGACGTTCCGTTGCACCGTAGTAGTAGTAGTACTAGTGGATTTGGGCAATTGTCGAGGCATAATTCTGTTAGAGTAGCTGAGAGTGATGTTGAGGAGGAGGAAAGGGAAGTGTCGAGGGAGACAGGGCAGGTACATTTGCTGAATAGGTCATTGTCCAGAGTTGTGTGGTTGCAAACTGATTTGACGCAGGAAGATACATTGCATATTGAGCAAGTACCGGTTTCGGATGTGGCTATTATGAATTGTAGGAGCTCCATGTTGAGGAGGAATTCTTCGCGCATACCTTCAGCAGGACAGGCTGATGAGGGTGCTAGGAGTATGAGATTGTCCGAAGCTTTGGCTGCTGAGAGAGAGCAGATACAAAGAGTTGTTTCGTCGACTGAAGCTGCAGAACGGGCTCGAGTGGCTACACAAGAAGAAGAGGAAAGGGAAGGTGAAATGGGAGATGATGAGGAGCAGAGGGAGGAATTAGTAGGGGGACAGCAGCTGGAAGTGCGAATGTCGTTGATGGATTTATTGGGAGAGACTGATGGGCAAATGGGATGGTCATCCTACTCCGGTGACGAAGATGAGGTGGAGGACGAAGATGAGGAGGTGGAAGGGAGTAATTTAGTAGAGCGTAACTGCTGCGTTTGTATGGTGAGGCATAAGGGTTCGGCATTCATTCCTTGTGGACATACTTTCTGCAGATTGTGCTCTAGAGAACTTTGGGTTAGTCACGGAAACTGTCCGCTCTGCAACGGGTTCATTCTTGAAATTCTCGATATATTCTGACGAGATAATTGTGTCTGACGATGATGCATGTTTTTTCCATTAGGTACATATAATCTTTTCTTACTGTTTTTCATTTTTTTGAAAATTCTAGTTCATGTGTTTCATGGTGATTGTTGAAAATGGATGAAGAAGATTGTTATGTACCCCAGAACCTGTTTAGAGTATGGAATGCAAAATTTCAGAAAATCGGAATTTTTTATTACCTGTAAAAATGAAAAATTTTCAATACATGGTTTTCCAGAGGTCTCACTCTCAGCGACAACTGACACACTCGCATTTTGAGAGTCATTGAGACATGTACCTGACGAAACAAGCTACTACTACATGTAGTATGCGAAACATCGGCTTGTAAACACTTATGGAGTATATCCTGTAAATTTATGGTTCCCAAAAATGAAATAAGGCACGACGGCAGCCCTGTGGTTTTAAGAAGCAGAATGTGTGTGTTTGTGTGTATACTTTAGCCTCTGGTTCGGGTGATGGTGATGCTTCCTTTCCCTCTGGTTCGGATTCTTGTTTTGCCAACCACAAGTTTACCAGAGATGGCAGATCTAGGGAGGTTTGGAGGAACTGGAGGCCTTTTAGGTGGAGCGAGGATTTTCTTATTAATGTCTTGCAAAGTCATACCACCTTTTACCGGACATGGTTTTATGAACGTAAATGGATAAGCCACACACGTAGAGAGCTTGGTTGGAGTCCTGATGTAAGACGTTCGACCTGAATAAAGTTGAATGCGCATAACCTTTTAAGATATAATGACGCAGGCGGCAGCACAGTTCTGACAATTCCAGGATCACAAGCAATTTACCTTTGAAAATAACTTTCCCACTTGGTGTTTTTGGAGCTGGCACGGGAGCAGGCAGCGCACATTTCTGAATAGGTGGAACTTCTTGACACGATTGGATCTCACAGAAATCTGTTAAGCATCTAGCCAATTCAAATTTTTCTGAACTGTCATTGTAATCATAAACTAGCGAACAATTTTAAGCGTCAACTTGTCGTGCTTACCTGATATGCTGAACTGAACATCAGATGCCGCGCACAAAGTCCTGCAATATTAGTTATGGTGAACAACGGTACTATATATATATAAAGACAACATGTGATCGTGAACATCAATTGAAAAGTTAGAGGTTGCATACATGTCTTCAGAATTCATATCAGTATCATTGAGAAGTTCAGCAAGCCAGTGGTTTGCCTCCGCCATCTTAAATTTTGAGTATGGCACAAACTCTGTAAAGGCATTTAATACTCGTTATCCGGACTGATTTGGTGAGAAGTCGATAGATCGGTTTTAATAAAAACTAAGAATAGCAAACCAGAAGATATCTCATTCCATGGTGATACTTCAGGTAATAATTTTTCCGCGGAGTCTTCTCCTGCCTACATTTAGACAATAAAAAAGAAATCAGTGGACTGAAAATACAGTGTCATGGAAAAAAATAAACTACAAAGAACAACAAGCAGTGTGACGATTGCAAACCATGATTGCGAAGGGAATAAAAGGGCTAAAGTATCCATATAGCCTAAACTTCTCCATCCAAATATGTGGAGAATCCTAAGGTGTGATGAGAATCTAGTTCATCCAATTCATTTTTTGAGCATTCGTGAGTTGCAAATGCACGTGTTTACACTCATTTTCACAGCCTAAATCCGATGCTACTTCTGGAATTTATAATTTTATTTAACGACTGCTAGTAAGTCACTGTAACCGGCAATTAATGATGTGCGTCTTAAGTCAGTGTGGAATTAGTACTTTCTATAAGCTTGCAGTTACTAACAATCAGAAACCCTTACGGAAATGAAGTAACGTGGAGAAAAATATCTTATATTTTACCATTGAAAATGCTAATGTATATATGAACGAATTTTATACAAGCACTGCATTTAACTTCAAGAGCGACAAAAATCAGCAAGTGAAGCTACAAAATCCAAATTTGTCAATGCCAAGCTACAAAGGGTGTTTGTTGAGTTTTAACAGATAAAAGAATCTCAAAAGAAAAGAGTTCTGCCGATAGGTTAACAAGTACCTTTGGCTGCAGAAAAGCAGGCGGTAACTCCTCTGTGCACAAAGGAAACTCTATTGGTTCGTCATTAAACTGCAGCATCCTGCGTCTCTTAGCTTGTGAAGAATAAACATTACTTTCTTCATATTCTTTCATCAAATCATCTGAAAGGTAAGTGTTGAACATTAAAAATTGTAAATGTCTTCAAAGCTAAAAGACATTTGACAAGAGAACACTCACCACTCTCAGAGATTTTCCACTGTGCATCTACACAGGCTTTGACAGGAGTCACATTTGTATCGTTGATAAAGTAGGATATATCCTCTTGATTCGTTGTGTCATCCACCCACGGAAAAATCTCTGCAAAAAAGGAAATAGCTGAAATAAGATACCTCAAATGCACAATTACATTCAACTAGAGTGAAAGTGCGCATAAGGAAAAAGCAAAATACCATATTGAGGTTCCTCAGGAAGAGAGCGATCAAGCTCTTGCCAGTTCCACGTCACCTCACTGACAAAATACCAAAAAAACATTCATGAAAAATCTTGCACCAGATACATACTAGTCTCCATCACTTCAAAAGCAGACCAAAATAAGCTAACGAATACAAGTAAATACAACAATCAAATGCAATTCATCAATCGAATTCCAAATTACGTACATGCACTGAAATGATGCCTGGGCAAAACACAATCACCACTGAGGCGAGGCACTGAATCAAATTCGCACACACACACACACGCATAATCTTAATCAATCAAACGCAATTCAAATTTCAAAATTAAAAAAAAAAACCACCACAAAAACTCTCAAAACCTAATTCAAAAAAACCAATCAGACATCAAAATCAAAAATCCAATCCGATCTTAAACAACAAAAGACCTCAGACCCATTTCAAATCATCCAAAAGGGTACTCAAAAACCTACTTATCATTGTCAAAATCCATCTGGTCACTGACATCAAATGTAGCCGTTGAAGGTTCTAAGAAACCCAGAAACAAAAACAAGGAAAGGTGTGGTCAGTAAGTAATATAGAATCGTATAGTGCAAAATCGTGTGTTTTAAAACCGCAGCGAGGGGTTGAATTGGAGGACTCGAGGTTGACTTACGGTTGAGTAAAATTTATGGGAAAAGTCCCATGGCTTGCCTCCACGGCTGAAATCTTTATTTTAGTTATTTTTACTTTTTTGGTTTTTATTATTTAGTTTTAGTGTTAAAGAATTAAATGTTGAAATTATGGTCAAATACGGGCTCCCAATTTTTGTGATTTGTGCTATACGGAATGATGGATTGTGTCTTTTAGGGTCATAGGAAGTGTGTTTTACTTCTGTTTGATTTATTTTCAGAATCCGTTCCGACAAACGGTATCCATCGACACATAAATTTAAATCAATCATTTATAAACTGTACCATTTTAAAAAAAAGAAAAATAACATAATATTTAAAGTGATGTAAGTTGTATAAATTTCCACCTTTTTGGCCTGTAAACATTTTATGAATTTCATTTTTTATAATTTTAGTGATTGATATAAATGGATTTTAGCTGCCTTTTGGTTCCTTTGGTCAATTATAGTGGCATTTGCATTCATTCTTCTTATTGCTATTAATGGATTTGTGTTGTCTTTTCTTTTCTTAGCTCAATGTGATCTGCCTGTTTGATTTATTTGTATGATTGCTATATATGGATATTTGCTTCCCTAGTTCCTTTTTACTCTCTTGGTCAATGAATTCACCAAATTTGATGTAAATGGATTTTGAGATTTTATCCAAAAAAGAGTACCATTACAAATTTTTTTTGATTTAAAAAATTGTAATGGTACTCTTTTTTGGATAAAATCCCAAAATCCATTTACTTCAAATTTGGATAAATTGATACTATTACATTTGATACTATGGATAAATTTGTATATTTTTATGTATCCCTTGATGAAGTCAATATGAACTATTTTTAGGCAACAAGAATACTGAATAGGCTAATGAATCTAATCATACAGTATGGGCAGCTTCTGATCCTGAAGTGAATGTGAATTCTGCACTTGATCAGAAATTCTGCCGCACTGACGAGAGCTTTGCAGGTATGGTAACTTCCAATTCCGGTAGCAAGATGATCATTACAATGCAGTAGTTACAATCTATGCACACTACGTACGTTTACACATTCTATCACACAAGTTCACAACTACACTTACTTGTTCGGCACAAGTTAGAGAAACCAACTGTCCGCCGATTGTCTTCTTTAAATGCTAGACTTCGCGAAACTTCTTGTTAGAAACCGGTGGACTGATTTTTGGTTTGATTTGAATATGAAACTCATCCCTCTGATCTGCAGTGCATATGGAGCACATAGCACTTAAATTAGTCCATTGCCTTCTTGACGTAGTACTTGACGGCCATAGATTATATTCTTCTACCCGTATATGATCGGGAACAATACTCTAACCTTGCATTGTGTTTCTTCGATACACCATATCTTGATACCGTGACACGTTCATTTGTTGCAGTACATAGTCAGGAAATGCATCATAAAATAAGGGTATTTTATTGAGTAATTCATAGTCTAGTGTTTATCATCTGTTGGGTAGCTAGTCCTATGTCAAAGGGTAATTTGTAGTAACAATACGATAACTGCTGAGAATCCGGAGTATGTTTTAAACCTGATGAAAGATGGGAAAGTTAAGACGACGATATACTCGAAGTATCCGCTTAGCAGGGGCTGAAGAGGCTTGGGCTCGTAGTATCAGCGGCCACGCTACTGGGAAGATTATTGTTGAAACTTGATTGAGGTAAAACTTATGTCACAGCTCTTTGGTCTATTCCCGCCACTCTAGTTTTTATCGTTGGCTTTTTTCTAGAATCTTATGCAGCCCTGTAAACAATGTCTTAGACTTTTATGTGTGTCAATGTTTGCTCATAGCGAATTAAGTAATAATGTGACTATATTTGAATTATTAAAAGGTTAGGCGAGTTGATGAATATGATGGGCTAAGTTCATTGAATTCGGTAGAAGACTTGGGTTCGAATTCCTCTATCCCCCTTAATTTTTTTCCTGACCAGATATATACTTGGGCTTAGGGTGGCAATTTGCCCCCCCGCCCTGCCCTGCAAGTCAAATGGGGCAGGGCAGGTCAGAAAATATTTGACCCGCCCTGCCCCGCCGCCCCGCCCCGCGATTAACCCCTAATTAACCCTAATTAATCCTAAGGAACCTCTAATTAATCCCTAATTAACCATAATTAACCCTAATTAATCCTAATTAACCCTAATTAATCGCGGGGCAGGGCAGGTCGGTTGCGGGTCGGCGCGGGGCAGGGCAGAGCAATTTTGCCCCGAGCGCAGGGCAGGTCAGGCCAGGTCCGACCCGCGCAGGGCAGGTCGCAATTTGGCTCTGACTTGCCCCGACTTTCCCCGTTGCCACCCCTAGCGCAGACCATTTCATAACAGATATCAGTTAAATTGTATTGTACCGTAGAGTAAGTTTAACGAAGACACGTTTTACTATTTTTGAATGGAGAGTTACGAATAAAATTGAGACATTGAGATCATGAGTTTATACTCAGTCTGTCCCGTTCTAATGGGTTAGGTGCACCGTGCACAAAGATTGTAGAAAAAAATGAGAAGTAGATGATAATCAAAGAAAGTATGTGTGAGAGAAAACAATAAGTAAAATGAAAGGATTTGATCGGTGAAATAATGGTCAAAGTGAGAGAATGCATGCGAGAATAAAAGTAAAAAGAACAATATTTATCTAAATAATGTAAAATATATTTTGGATCACTAAAACAAAAAATGTAAGGATTATCGATGGACGGATGAGTGTTGAGTATAAGTAAAAGCTTCAACCTTAAGCGACCAACTAAACTTTGTATCTGCTTCGTTCATTCTAAACCCTATACCTAAACAAACCTAATACAAAGAGAGAATCGAACATGAGGAAGCTAGCGTTGATTGGTGATGGAAGAAGGTTGCGTAAGCGTTCGCGGGCCGACCAATACACATGAATTGTCTATATAGTGTGGCTCCGCTGCTTGTATTGTCGTTACGACCTCGATGATGTCAACAAGCCTTGGCGCATGTGGTCGGACAATGAAGCCCAATTTCGAGGGTCATTCAAGTTTATAAGAATCGACAAAATGCAACAGCGGAAAGCTAAAGACAACTATCGTCTCTGGTTCTGGACTGTCGAGAGCTACTGATAGCGTAAGGCTTGTAGTTTGGTCTGGCTCATGCTTTCTTTCTTTTTGCTTCACTAGATAATATGGTTGTCAAATAGGTTGAGAGTATGTTTCTGTGTGCTCGATCGAGTACACACACTTGAACAAGTCAACATATACCAGGGGCAGAGAAAGGGGGGTCGGGAGGGGTCGGCCGACCCCTCCGTGGCCTGAAAATCGACCGCTTACGTCCTCCTCTGGCCCGCCTCCGGCCGACCCTCCGTCCGATTATGCGTCTTCTCCTCCCACCCTGAAATCTGCTTTTTTTCTTTCAATTTACTGCACAAAACGACGTCGTTCCATTAAACACAAAACGACGTTGTTTTATTCAATAAATTGAAGAAAAAAAACAGATTTCATGCCGAGAGGAGGAACGGAGAAGACGCAGAGGTAGGAACGGTCAAACGGGGTCGAGTTAGGGTGAGGAGAGCGTCGAGCGAACTGCGAAGGAGCGAACGGAGCGTCGAGGCGGAGTTCGGCGTCGGCACGCTACACAGACGGTCACGTACTGACGGAGGAAAGAGCATTAGTGGGAACCCTAATTTATTTTGGAGAATTTTATTTTTTGTATATTGATAATTGATTTCTATTTTTCATGATTTGAGTTGTTAGATGAGTTTGTTTTGATTTTGAAATAAAAAAATTTCCATTTCGATTTTGTTATGATTTTCGGTATGCATTCAGTCGACCTCACTTATGGACTGCCTGACGCTCAAAACCAAGTCTAACAGGGAGGTTTCGGTATGCATTCAGTCTACCTCGTTCTGAAAAAATTGTTTTTTTTTTTTTGAGTGTAAGGATGCCAGGTGCTTTAAAATATTATGTGTTGTTTGGTATATGGAATACTCCTATTATTTATATGAAGGTTTTCAGTAGTTTAGGTTAGCTACTGAGATTGAGGTAGTGCTGCTTGACTATGTAGGATGTGTGGGGAAATAATGTGGTGGTCATTGCTGAATTGGAAGTTGGTTTTGCGCAGTGTGGTGATAGCTTTCTTGTAGCTGTAGATGATGCTGGATACGGATGAACTGAGTGTTGTTCAGGTGAGTGTTGGAATGCATGTTTCAGTTGTAATTGTAGTTTTATATTATGAGTTTGGCTGGCAAGGTAGTCTAGAGTCTAGACAGTGTCGGCGATGGTAGCTGAATGATTTGATGCTTATTGTGGTATTTTAGATTGTCCTACGGAGTGGTTGATTGGCTATCTCCATAGCTATAACATATTTTTGTTCGCTGTTAGTGTTGGATAATCAAATTTGGTTTGTGATAGATACTTGTATGTAGAGGTGTCAAATGGTAGGGTAGGGTAGGGTATGGGCGGGTATGAAGAGGGTATGTGTGTAGAGGGTAAAAGAGGGTAGAGGGTACAAAAGGGTAAGGGTTTAGTGGGCGGGTATAAAAAGGGTAAGGGCGCCCTTTAAAACCCTCTTTTTGAATTTTGACCAATCGGTCAACGTCGGACCTCCATCGGTCAACTCAGGTCATCGGTGGTCAACGGCCGGACCTCCGCCGGTCAACGACCGGTGAACGGTGGTCAAATTGACAAAAAGGTAATAAGAGGGCAAATGGACGGGTAATGGGCGCCCTTATTATAAGAGGGTATTAAAGGATAAGGGCATTAAAGGGTAAGAGTATTAAATGGGTGGATATGAAAGGGTATTTTTGGACTGGTATGGGGCGGGTAGAGGGCGAAGGGTATTTTTTACATCTCTGGGCTCAGACCTTAAGCATCTGTTCCTCACATTCTCGTCGGGACGACGGGACAGTCACTAGTCTCATAAACAATCGTATGAATTTGCAATCGTATTTAATACTCCCTACGACCGGGAAAGTTCTTTCCGATTGAGGGAGTGACATACATTTTAATGAAGTTTGAGAGAGAGGTGAGTGTGTGAGAAAGAGTGTGTGAGTGAGAGAATAATGTAAAAACAGGAAAGTGATTGAGAGAAAAAAATAATTATGTGAGTGATAGAATAATGTAAAAGTATGAAAATGAATAGTAAGAAAGTAAGACAGAGAGTGTAGTGCGTGAAAAAATATGAGATATAATTATTAAAAAAGAAATTAGGAAAAATTTTAGAGCACAACCAAAAAAAAAGGTTGGACATTTTGAGATGGAGGAAGTATATTTTATTTTCATCAAATATACAAACTAGTTCTTACCAGAACTGAACTCCACTTGTGAATAAATAAATAAATTTCTCGACAGTAATGGCCATCCAGACAACAGACAAGAAATGTGCTCAGCAGCCTCCATTGACGGATTACTTAGAAGTCCACTTAGGCTCTGTTCTTTTGACATTAATTTAATTTCAGTTCAGTTCAGTTCAGTAGCTAAACATTCACTATTTTTAAAATTATTTTAAAAGTGTAATAAGACTTGAAACTATGAGACAAACTTAAGACGCATTCACTATTGTCAAAACTATTTTTTTGAATTAAAAATAATATTCAAATGTAATTAATTAATTAATTTTAAATTTGTTGTTCAGTTCAGTTTCAGTTCATGTCAAAAGAACAGACCCTTAGTTAGATGTTGTTGCAAAATGTGTGGTTCATCTAGTTAGATGTTCTTTTATATATATAGATAATATTTAAATAATTAAAAATGCATGGGTGACTTTTTAAACTTCTTTTAATGAATTTGTTTTAAAATTTATTTTTATATTTTTTATGAATGTTTAAAAAATATTAATATTATTAAAAGAACTTTTGAAGATTGGTGAATTTTTATAAAAAATATTTTAATAGGGCTATTAGATAGTATCGAGTTTTAGAGTTAATTTCTGGAGAGAGAAAAATCCATTTTACATGTGGTTTCCACTAAAAAAAAAAATCCACAATTTAATGTCACATTCAAAAGTCCTACACAATTCAATACAAGAGAGTGAGAGACCAAACTTGACCACAATTACAGGACTAACACGTTACTATATACATATTAATAGTAGCAGTCTACCAATAAACAACTCTCTTTATTTCTCTATTTAAGGCTCTACTATATTTTCTTAGCTGTTTGGTTGTGTGTAGACGCATTTAAATAGTGTAACAACTAGAGAAAAGAAAATTGTGGTCAGTACTGCCTGACATTGGTTCACACATGTTCTGCACACTATGCTTGCGGTTAACATGCTTGGCCCAGGGGGGGAATATTACGCAACCTTTCAATCTTTCCTCTCCACAAACTCTTCCGCCCAACATCCTTCCTCCTCAGGGTGGAGGAAGAGCTTATCCTTCACGGAGGGTGGCTCAATTTCCTCTACCCTATGAGTTTTCTTTGAAATCGTTTTTCTTTCAGTACACATGTATTTTTTCCTAATCTTCGATTGTGGTTAGGTTGGTATTTCTCCCTAAGATTCGTCTTAGTGGAGGTTTTATATTTTCTCTAAATTATACTTATGAGAGTTCTCTATTTGGAGTCACATTATGTCTATTTTGTGGTACGGCTCAGCCGGTCAACCCTTGTGTCGAAGTCGCCAGCTTCTCCGGAGTTTGCCTAGCTCGTTGACGAGGACTTGGGTCGGGGATCCGATATCCGACAGAATTCAATGATGTTTCAGTCGCAGTTTGCGACAGCTCTGTCTGGACTGATGTGGTGCTTCGGTGTGGTCTTCGTTGGTGGCGCATTCGCCGGCCTTTGGATCTCCTCCGTTGCTGGCGTGGGTTGGGTTGCAATTGGTGTCCAGATCTGTGTTCGTCTGAGCTGAGTGAGGATGCACTTTGGTCGTTGACACCATTGGGTGCCCCGAGTGCTGCGGTGGTGGAGGGGCTTCGATGGGGTGGATTGTATTTTTTGCATTTTCAATATGACCCCTAAAATTTTAAAATTACAAAGAGTGTCTAATTGAAAACGGCAAAAAAATGAAGGTGTTTAAATGTGAAAATAAAACGGAGGGGTGTCATATGAAAAAAGTGGTACAGATAGGAGTCTTTTTCTGTAATTGCCCCTTTTATTTAATTAAAATTGCTATTTTCAAGAGGAATTTTATATTTAGAACATTGATATTACCAAAAGCGATTTGACCACATCCCAAATCACTATTTAGTATTTACGACAACAATTTCCTACGTGGAGTGTCACGGAGCTGTCTAGTCAGTGCTGATTGTGCGGCTAATTATTTAACGAAATCGGTACTTTCATTAGCGATTTTAAGGGAAATCGACTTCGTCAAAAGCTGTAGCTGTAAGAAATTTGAGAGTTAGGGGTTATTTGTGACGACATGCTCTTAGGATATTAGATATATGTTTTGTCTTTTTTGTTCCAGATGAGTACATACTCTCAAGATGGACACGAGATGTGATTAATCTTCAAGTAGAAGGGAAAAATGGACGTGGCATTCAGGATGATGTGCTCCTGCATGGTCATGAAAGATATAGGCTTCTATGTCCGAAATTGATTAGGTTAGCGGACTGTGCATCCAAAAGTATCGAAGGATATGAGTTTGTACTTAGCTAAGTTACTGCTTTGATGAAAGCTGTTGAAATAAAAAGCGAGACATGCGGTTCAACGTTGTCGATCTTTGATCCAGCAGCTCCAACTAGTTATCAAGGACACACTGTGAAAGGGTTTGCCCAAAAGGCACAAAGGAAAAAAGGGATTAAAAGACTGAGGGGCAGATTATAAACAAGTTTTGAAAAAGTTTTGAAAAAAGTATTGAAGTTGTTTTGAATAAAGTTTTTAACCACTTTTTCATTCATTTTAAACTTCAAAATTTTTTTCAAAACTCAAACCCTCCTCAATAGGTGGGTTTGAAACTCAAAACTAAAACTTACAACAAACTCTCATCCTCACCACCTCCACCTCCACCGCCGCCACACCACCACACCACCGCCACACCAACACCTCCACCAACTCCACATCACCACCTCCACCACCACCACCTCCACCACTCCACCACCACCTCCATCACACCACCACCACCACACCACCTCCGCCACCACCGCCACCACCACATCACCACCACCGCCACCATCGCCACACCACCACTACCTCCACCACCACCACCACCACCCCACCACCGCCACCACCACCACCACACCGCCACCACCACCACACCGCTACCAC
>JAWWMW010081852.1:0-12732 GCA_035048345.1 Echeveria elegans
CGTAGCTTAGAAGCTGCAACCATCTTCATAGCCTTGGTGATCTTCTGAATGTTTTTCACACTCTTCATCCTGTTCCTAACTATACATTATTCAAGCCCAAACAACTTCAGTCAAATCAGTTGAAAACATATAAAAAAGTGTTAGACAATTTTCATAGGTTCATGGCCCTAACCGATTTGGGTGGAAATTAACCGTGCTCCAAAAGGGACAGACTCCATGTTCGCCATGTAACTAATAAAGTCACCAAAACAAAGAGAATAAGAAGCAATTCACATGTAACTCATAAACAAATTTTAACGCAATATAACAACCACTGTTTGTTCCTGTATCATCTAACTTCTCCTAAGACACAATCAAAATGTATGTAACAGGGATTGCGTCTTCCTACACACACCAAAGCACATAACTTTGAGTTGCTAAGCAGTATTCTTAGACCTCAAATTCCAAAGAAAAATATGCAAGGAGAAATTCAAATCTATCAAACAATCACTTAAAAACCAAGTAAATAAACTGAGTATCGAAACAGCTTCAAGATCACTCAAGTTCCCTAACAACAGATAAACCAATCCGACCAAACAGGATATCAAGAAAGCGAAATGAATGGACATAATCGGCGGACTTAAGGATGAGAGTGGATCGGAGGGCGGCGGTTGGGGCCGGAGAGATCATTTGAGGAAATCTCTTGGCCTCGCGCCTCAGCAAAGACATGGCCATTGCTGATGATCGGATCTGAGTTGGAATGTGCGCTTGTTTGCAAGTCGTCGGTCGGATTTCGAACCCTAGCGTGCGTTCAGATGACTGATGAGATGGAAATGCAGATGGTAACTGTTTTTGGTTGATTTCTGCGGAGGCCTCAGATCGATGAAATTAAAAGTTGAGGGGGTTCAAATGTAATACCGTCAACTATTGTGTCTTAAATAGGGAAAAAAAACGGTTACAGTCAAGAGCATTCCATTCGGATCTGGGCATTTGGTCGAACAGGTGGTCGGCGCTCCACACTCTCTTCTATTGCATGATAGTTAGTACTTTGCAACTATTGAATCAGTTTTAGCAAGATCCTTTTATTGCATTGTGTTACGCGAGCCCTTGGTCTTAGGTTTTGTGAAGATCAAACCCTCTTTAGTTCTTGTAAAAGCGGCAGCCGCTGTCCACAGTATGTCTTTGAACCAGTGCAAGCTACAAAAAGATTCAGTAAGGTGTGCCATATTTATAAGTAGCATCTCCATGTTGCTAAAGCAGTTCCATATATCTGAAAACGCAGCTTGTAACAAATGCCCTTCTTATGCACATCGAAATATCAGTTTGTACCAAAGCAAATAATAATGTCAATGACAAACAAGTTCAAAACATTAATTTAAATTACCGAATGGCTAGATGAACTAATTGTCTCTTTTAGTTATAAGAATCTTGAGCTGTTTTTTATTTATTGCATTACCTGGTCGATCTCTTTGACAACTCCAGCCACAGGCAGCGTGGCGTGGTTCGGAAAATAAACACAGCCAACCAGAGGGTTGGGTCTGGCTTGAGTCTTGAGAGGTTCACCGCATACCTGTAATGAGCTTTGTTTGATCACGTCTACGTTTGTCACTTCTAAAGTTGAATAAAAAATTAATTATTGCCATTCACAATAACTTTTAAAAAATATTGAATTCGGAAGCCCCCGGCGAGGATCGAACTCGCGGCCTTTCGCTTACGAAGCGAACGCAATACCACTATGCTACGGAGGCCTCTATGACCATTTTGCTACGCGTTGTTTATAAATGTTACAATGACAGCTATTGTATCAACTTCTGCTACAAAACTGAACGAACACCATACAAAGACACTGTCAAACTTCAAAACAAAAAATGAATCCAAGGCAAGAAGAAAAAGAATAAGAGAAACTGACATACGAGACATCAGGTAGAAGTTCTTGGATCAGACAATGTAATTGCTACGCAAAACCATCCTTTTTTTTTTACGGATAATCTTCAGTCCTAAGTATTCATAGCCTCACATTCCATTGCATTTGCATAAACTTATTTCCTTCCAAAAGCAGACTATTTACTTCATGAATTTGTTGTGCCGATTTCCTGAATTGGGTCTGCCTACTCTGTAGTCACTTATGACAATCTCATTAACCAGCTTCTTGAAAAGTGAACGTTCGATGTCCAGCACCACCTCCGACATCCCTCTGTCATACACATTCCATTTATCTAACGCCCCGCTGCACATTACGTCTTTCCACAACAGATCCTTGACTGCATCACGCTCATCTTCGCTTTCTATGTTGTTTTCCTGGTTCTTCTTCTTTTTCGGCTGTAACTGTTCCATTTCTGCACAAAGCTCTTTTATGAGATTCTGGGTGTTAATCGCCTTTTTAGCACGCCTTTTGACTGTGTAGTCGAGATTCCCATTTGACGCCAGTTTCCTTGTAAGCATCTCGTTGACCATATTGAAAATGAGTTTCCGGTGGGATTTTGACTCATCAGCCTTGGCATTGATTGATGTATTGGCACTGAACTTGGTCTGCTCCAAGACGTTGAATAATTCTGGATTGATGAGAAATCCCGAAGGGTTGAGTTGGAAGGGTATTGCATCTGAGCCGAATTCTCGAAGGAGGAGTCCAGATGCTAACAGTATCTCTGAAATGTATCGGTGGTCTGGGTTTGTATTATCACATAACAATGCAATGTAGTCTGTCCTGGACTCGTCATGGGTTGAGTTCAGTCGCTTAAGCTTCTGAACTAGGCTGTCGATGGATAGTAATTTCTTGCGGCTTATCTCTGATGCTACGACAAGTTCACCGGTCAAGTTGGACTTAAATGTACCATAGCCTTCAGCTAAATCTGTCATGCAAAAAAAGGACAACATGACAAAAGTTCAGAAATATTCATTTTTTCTTTTGAAAATGTCTCGAGCATAATTGGCTCAGACCAACAGATAATAAATGTGTCATAGTATTTTGATATAACGAAATGTGAAACAATCAACAGTGTGGAATGACTAATACCTGCAGGAGGTGTTGCTATCTGCTTCTCTTCAGTTGACGAATCATCCATATATGGTGGTGACATATTGAGAACTGATACAGGGCTGGGATGTTCAGGGGCCGTCATCTCTTCATGCTTGACTGGAAGGCTTAAATGGTTTGAACATGGTGACTGCAAAGTGAGAATGAATTAGAACAAAAAAACTAAATGTTATAAAGAGTGAAATTCAATAAACTACGACTGAGGCATGAACCTTGTCACAGGCCAAACCAACTTCTGTGGATGCTTTTCTTGATGGGCTATGGCTACCATTGACTTTGATTGATCGCACGGTGCGAGTGACCTCTTTATCCCTTATACAATCGAGTCTGACATTTCTCTGTGCCGGTAAAGGAGCTTCATTTCTTTGAGATCTCATCTTTTTTATTTCAAGAAGAATTTCGGATACTTGGTTACCATTTTGTTGCTTGTTGGTGATCCTCGGTAGAACTTTCCGACCAGGGGAACTTGATTCAGTCTTCAAATTGGAAACTTGCACTCTATGTTTGCTGGGATCAGATGAATGACTTGGAGATTGATTTTGTTTCTCAGACTCTAGTTTTTTGAGACGTATTCTCGGACTGGTGGATCCAAGTTTTCTAAGAGAGCTTGCAGAGTTGTTTTTTAGTTGTTGTTGAGGCCTACTTGATTGTTGAGTGGATTTGCATTTCTCATTAAAACTAATAACATGATCACTGTGCATGTCTGTACTGGTTAGGCTCCTGGGAGATCTGCTGACTGTTTTCTTGATCACAATCTGCGACCGCATGTCCGAAGACCTAAATGAACTGTCATGCTTAGCGATGGCCTCAGCATTTTGCTGATTTGTTGAAGCAATTTTTGGCTTCTCTTTAATTAATGTAGACTCTTGTTTACCAGCAGTCGCAACCTTTGAAGCTTGCTCTTGTTTTTCATCCTCCAGTAGTCCTTTTGCATGAATCGAATCCAATATCTGTTTGAGAGCTCTGAGATCTTTTCCAGATTGGTTGAACTCAATATCCTTAAGTCTATTCTCGATTTCACTATAAACAGAAGGCATTGGATTTGATTGTCTCGTGGGAGATCTTATCTTTTTTGACGAATGCTTGAACAAAGTAGCACCTTTTTCCTGATTCTTCCACGGGGCTTGTTCCACAGGTATCCTGGAGCTTGAGATGGGCTTCCTTTCAGATTTTATACACCTAGTGGACGCAGCAGGGTCTTTCTTCGAGTTTGGAGCCTTTGAATCGACGATCGGTTTTCCAGTATCAACCACATTCAACCCAACTTGGGCATTGAGAGTTCTGATGAAGCTCCCATCACTTTGAGTAGCCAAATTGGGAGAATCGGGAAGAGCTGTTAATCCCATCAACTTTGCTATCACGCTTGGAGATCGTTGTTTCTGGGTCGCTGATTCTTCCATCAGATGCTGACCCTTTTCCTTAGTACTGTAGCATTTCCTAAGAGAAGTGGCTGACTGAAGATTCAATGATAAATCACAGTCTACTTGACGCGTTAGGAATTCTCTACCATCTAATGAAAGCCTCGGCAAATCCCTGAGTTTTGAAGCAGATATAGCCTCTCGTGAATCAAAGGAGAGGCGACTTGTTTCCATCCCGTCATACGATGGATGAGAACGATCCTTGAGCCTGTATCCGTAATCAGACATTCTCCGTTGTTCTTTACGCTCATTGTATTTCCATTCAGCTCCCTGAATTTTGGATAGAACGTCGATGGACTCCTTCAGATTATCACACACATGTTGGCTGCCTTTGATCCAAGCTCCATCCACAGTTTTGAACAGCTTTAAATCCTTGAGGGAATCTCTTCGCTTTAAACCACAGTTCATACTTTCTTCTCTACTCGTGGTTTTAAGCGACAAGCCGCTAGCTTTTCTGAGCATGGAGTCTTTAACTACATCCCGAATGTCAGCTGATTGCCGAGCAATCCTAGGAGAAACAGTGCGGTACGAGTTTTCAAAAGCAGCTTCAGAGAAAGTGATACGATCATTGTGAGCAGAATCAGGATAAGTGCCTCTGTAGTAATCTACTGAGGAAAACGACGATGAGCGCGAAGATGAAACAGAAGCTCTGGATGATTCTGTGGAGAATCGCTGTCTGTCACTAGCATTCCGATACGAATTCATTTCCTGAAAAAAAAAAACCTAAATATTAGTATAAGATTTCAGAATCAATTGCATTTAAACAATTTTCAAGCTCCATTCACAGCTGCATCATCAGCTCATAAATGCGGGGAAAAAAGGAACTTGTACCAAAAACCACCCGAAAACAAGCAAACAATTCTTACTGCTGGCTGGCCCCGATGTGCCTCAATAAATTCCTCTTCCACTCTGCCATCGGCTGACTGAGAATGACCTGTACCTGACGACAGACATATCGTGTCAACAAGTAAAAAAATCGAACAAACTAGCAAAACACAGTGCCAGTAAAAAAAGGTTTTTTGAATTCCATTTAATGCTTCCACACATGCTATCTAAAACTTTAGTTGGTGCTTTCACCAAGTACAGCGGGATATCCGGGTAATAAATCGAACATCATACATATAATATTACCTAGAGGAATAAGCCCAAACGGTGAATGAGATTTTTCAACTGACTAGAAAAATTGCCATATGCTAGCAAAAAATGTGTTTCACATATAGCGATACAAAAATCTGAATAGTATCCAGTTGGTAGTAAATTGGTACGTGTAGGAAAATTACAAGCTTACATTGAATAGTACTCTTATGGCTTCGGTCAGAGATGCGCTTGACAGAAACATCCATCTGGTACCGATCAAAAAACTGCAAAATGCCAGTCATGCATCCAGTTTGCTTCTGTGAATCCGGATATTCATCTGTTAGAGAATGCAACGCCATGAACAATTCCTTACAGCTATACAAGTTTCACAAACAAATTCAACACATTCACAGATCCTTCTAACTGCTATATCAACCCTAACCACAAACTCTTACAATCTGCGCTAATGTGCAGCTATCAAAACATCAGAGATTGAAGCACCTTACCGAACAAACAAAAAAATACAAAAAACAGCATCAATAACAAAATCAGGCCTTTGACCAAGTCCCAGCTACAAAATTCCATTCCACAAAATCCTCAATCAGACAATCACCCACAAAATCTCATGACAAAAGACACAAAGCCCGCCTCCAATTTCCCACAAATCTACCTAAAGATTGCACCTTTAACAGTCTCCAAATCCCAGAAAGGAAACAAACCCCAAATCAGCAATGTGATCCAAATCTCTTCCAACCAAACTTTGACACCAAATCAATCACTCAAAATTGAGAAAATGGTACCTGAAACTAAGAGCTGAAGCCGAAGAGAATGAGGAGAACGTGAAGTCAAGCAAATGGGGGTGGGGTGGTTTCCTACCTTTTCATCAGTTCACATGTTTTTTTTTTTCTGTTTTGGTGGGAAGTTAACAATCAGCTCCACGGCACAATACACAATTCAAAGGTACAGTGACATTAAAAACAAAGGGATTTATGAAGTGTGAAAATGATATATTTTTAGAACTCAAACATACATTTACAAATAAAAATAAATTGAACATTTAACCATTGTCTAGCAAAAAATTATCTGTCAATGCATTCTGCGAGACGAACGATAATTTATGTCTTAATAGAGAGAGCTGCCATGAGTTTCATTTCCTTAGCTTCAACCCACCTCGCCACCATTGTCTTAAAAAGTTGATCCGCACTTCCTCCAAAACCTCCCAAAGACTCTATAATAAAAGGCTCAAAAAAGCCCAGCAGTCAGTCTCGTACTTAGAAATCTTTTTGTCTCCTGCTCTTCTCGCTGCCTCTCTAGACTCTAACATTACAACCTCCACAACAAAAGAAGACACAACGGACACAGCCACGCACAAGTCCATACCGTTGTCCCAATCAGACACTAAAATATCCGCGGGCTTCTCCCCATTATCGAGAAGGTCAGCCACCTCTAACCTAGGACCCAAGTTGGCCTCTCTAAGAAAAGTAAACAACGCATCCCTCATCGCGTCGTGCCTCCTAATCCTTCTCCCCCAACCCGGACAATGAGAGTCGTGATCACCAGATACATACGAAGTCTGCAACCCCTACATGTCGTACATGCCCGAGAAAACGCAAATACTTTCCGTGCGACTTTGTAAAGGTCGGTTAAAACTTAAATTTTCAAAACTTAAATATTTAATATACTTATTAAACTTTCTAATTTTAAAACTTAAAATTTCGAAATCCAAATTCGTCCTAACCCAATAATTACTGAACTTCATCGGGTGAGCTATGTTTTATTGAATTATTAATGACTAATAGAGCTAGTCCAAATTAAAAAGTGACCCATATAATATGACCTAAATATTAGAGTCCAAAAAAAGAAGTACGAGAAGAAGAAATATGCGGAGAAATATAGAATAGTATGGACTAGTTAGTTAGGAAATATTTTTGATAGAAATATCTAGAGTGTGTAATGATAGACGTTGAATTAAAATAATCATAGCCTTCCATTTAAGAGGTGTAGACGTGTAGTAGTATAATAGAGGTGTTATAGTGAGGTGTATGACACTTGAGTTTAGAAAGAGTGAGTGAAGTTAAGGTGTGAGTGAGTTTTCTTGTAAAAGTTTATCTTCCAAATAATAAAATCCATTTTGTATGATGCGCAACTCAACAATTTGGTATCAAGATGTAGGCGATCGGGGCCGGCGTGAGGAGTCGCGAGTAAGACGAGTTAGAGAGGAGCGTAGGAGCACCACTTGAGGAGGCAAGCAAGGAATACAATCGAGGGATTGTGAAGTGATAGTGGTCGGTGGACCAATCAAAGGTACGCTATATACTTTGCTTAAATAATGAAGGATTTAATAATATGGTTGGATCGATGGAGAAACTTAACGAGTAGAATTATCGAGATTGGAAGACTTTCATAGAATTTTATTTAAAATGACATGATTTATGACAGATAGTTGTTGGCAGTCAAACCTCACCACTCAACAAGGACGATAAGTCATACGAGTCATGGAATGTAAAAGCTAATAAAGCTATGTATATTCACCTAACGAGTATGGACAAGAATGTGCGGTCAAGAATTGCACATGTGGAGGCACCAAAAGGAAGCGTGGAACATTCTGGCGTCACTCTTTTCGAAAAGAAATACAACTCGACTTTAACTACTCGAAAATGAAGTGATGAACACTACTCAAGGAACCTTTTCTATCAAAGAGTACTTTATTAAGGTAAAGAACATGTGTCATGAGATAGAAGAAATAGACTCAAATGCTAAATTTGAAGATGGAAGAATAAGAAGGATGATTATAAATGGATTAAACCCTGAGTATAATAGTTATATACTGACAATCCGAGGATGGCAAACTCAATCTTCACGGTTTGAGCTAGAAAATCTATTAGATTATTAGTGAATAAAGAAGCTCTATCGCAGTGTATGTCAAAGGTGACAATCAAGTCGGAAAGGAAAGAAGCTCTCGTCATTGTCAAAAGATCAAGTCTAAATTTTAAAAAAGGGTGACCACGATAGGAAGCACAATGGAAGAAAGTCCAGTCGTTGAGGGCACAAGTTAGATAATGACAACGAAGATGACTAAGATAAAGATGAGCATCATGAACACTGACGACCAATGCAAGGAGAATGCTTCATTATGTAATAAAATATAAGTTTCTCAAGAAAATTCAAAGCAACTTTGTGAAGATAGAGCACAAAGACGATCCAACTTAAGAAGAACGGGATTTCAAGGCATCATACGCAGTCGATGATGATGCTTCAAAAGTGAAGGTGTGAGACATTGAAGCTATATATGCAATTAAAGAGGATGTGCATGAAGAAAAAAAGTGAGATGTCTCAGGAAAAAATGATGAACTATGAATTGATGACCTGAAAACAGAGGATAATCTGAGATATTTTATGTGTGGATTCCGATAATTAACCCTTCATATCATGGAACGCCAACACGGTCTCCTACGCTCGGCACCACATGAATAAAATAACACTGCTACATAGGGTACAAAAAAAACTTTCTTGTACGGCTGTCTGAGGTGGCAGGCGCGAGGCGGGCAGCACGGCTCCTGTAAAAAAGACATTATAGATAACTGTAAACAAGTACCCAACCCAACAACAACAATTGCTTTTGAAGAAAGTACCTGAAAGAGTGATCATCTTTCGACAAGTGTAAACAAGGACTCGATACCTGGACAATTTACCCAATAAAGTGACTTGATGATGCATTTTAACAATCGTACCGACAAGAAGGAACATATACCCTGTAATAACAATAACATTAGTAAGTTCGAGAAATAGCTAGTTCCCAAAAAAAGGAGTCCGAGTGGTCTGATTCAAGTATATATTCCTACCTTGTTCTGCTCTGGGGGACCAAATTTGATCACATGAGCCAGCTTTGCCTTCTCTTGTTTGCTACAGTATTCTGTAATAGAACAAACAAAATGGCATGACTAGGATGAAATACAGGGGGCCAAGGCCAAACAATACATCATTTTTTACCAGTTATATCTTTAATACGTATATGGTTATATGCTCCTATGTTGTTTCATACAATTAAGGAGAGTTTGAGGCACATGGTCTCCTCAGTGCCACCATTACAGTTCAATAATGCATGGACTGAGAAATGACGATGCCCGAATGTGGTGGACCTCTGTTGAATGCAGTGGCGGATGCACCATGAAAATAGAGGGTCAATTGACCCCATTGATTTTTCAAAATTAGGGAGGAATTACCTATTATATATGCTCATGACCCCATTGATTTTTGAATTTTGACCCCACTGAATGTGAAAAATCGTAAGAAACAACTATAATGTAAGGTTATACATTTTATGAAAAAAGTTGTATTAAATATTGACCCCACTCAAAAATCTTTCTGGATCCGCCACTGGTTGAATGGCAAATAACCCAATTATAACGCATAGTATATCATGTGTCACGGTAAACAGGAATAACTAGCAAAGAAGGAGACAAGAATGTACATATGCGCACCTAGCTAGGTATGCTGTGCTTCTGCTATTATTGAACTATTTGAACTAACAGCGAAACAGTGATGCATTGCTAACAAAAACCAGTAGCTTTCCCGTAAAGATCCTGCAATGAAGAAGTTACACATGTATCAGAAAAATCCTTTCTAAAGAAGTTGATTTTGGCCATAATGAAGGGCTGGGATAGCACTTAGCGGGCCTGAGACCAGTGTCTGTAAAATGAAGGTTCTGAGCTTCAAGATTTACCATCAATGTTATCTGTTAAGTAATAATGTGGTAAGTTTTTTAATCAGGATTAGCTAAATCGGGAACATTGTAGCTAAAAGCGATTATTTGAGAATGTAGCCAGAAAGGAGCGGTCAGTGTCAGTCAGATCAAAGAGCATTCACCGATTAAAACATGGTTTGCAGAATGGGGTTAGTTAGACTGTCATGCAGCTGCAGAAACATTCCAATGCCTTCAGTGCTGCGATACAATCCCTCTCCAGCATCAGATCTCATCCTTATACGTCACAGACTCACAGCTGATATCATCACCAATAGCAGAATGTATCACTTTCACATGATCACAATCCAAATGCAACCAGAGTGATCATGCAGGATTTACATATCAAGAACTAGAACCTTTGACTGTTTTTTCTCTTATGCTGTTGCTTCAGCACAGTGAGGATTCAACATGGCATTTTGCAATGCTCATAGTCTGGACCTACAGTGAGACAATTGAAATATCAGTTGCATCAGCTAAGACGGATAGCAGAGCAGTGTACAATAACTAAATGAGAACTCTGTACCAATAAGCAGTTATGTAATAAAAGTTCCAGTATTTTTCAGAGGGCACAAAATATGCAGCAATAATCCATAAACTTGAATTCTTTGCAGCGATCCTGTCAGCACAGTGTCCAACGACGGCATTATAAGTGTAGAAAAAAAAGGGTTAAGTCTCAAAACCAATGCGTGCGCCGTGCACAGCATGGTTGTGATATTCGGTTGAGTACAAAATTCTTTAATCAGAACTAAAATACTCCGGTGCATAAACTAACTGACAACACACTAAACAGTCATGTAAATCTTACAGGTTCGCACAAGTAGAAACAAAGAGATTCCAAACCAATGGCAAACAGGTGCTGCATCTGCATGTCACGTAACTTTACTGGTTACACACAAAAAGGGAACTCCACCTTCGGGACAGAGAATTGAACATCATTTTATCTACTGGTGCTGCATTATTTCATTTGGAAGACTAATTTCCTTAAAGAAGAACACAAAACACGTAATAAATAAATGAAGCTTAACTAAGTCAGGCACCGTGAACAACGGCAGATAACAAGCGCCCATAGTATGATCATGTGATCGATATAGAGGGACATCAAAAAATTTATGAGACCGAATGATTTAATCTTAAGTCTTAATCGTTAATTTGTATTAATCCGACGATTGAGATTGATAACTTCTGATCCCAACCACCCATATTTTATACTATTCTATTTAGACATTTATTATTTTAATTTAAAAAATATTTTAATCTCAACCAACGATTTAATCAAAATCGACTAAAATTGCTTTCTGATGTCTCACAAAAAGTTAATGTCTTTCTATATTCCAATTTCCAACTTCATGTGATGATTGCTAAAAAAAACTTCTTTAGATGCTTTCAAGAAACATGACATCAGCTCCAAGTACTAATATAGTACTCCATCCGTCCCAAAAAGTTCTTCCTACTTTCCTATTTGGGTGTCTCCTAAAATTCTTCCTATTTCCTTTTATGGCAATTAATTTACTCTCACAATACACTCTCTTTCCTAATTTATATTTCTCTCACCTACTTTATCTTATTTTTACTCTCACACTCTCATTATTCCTTAATTACCGTGCCAACAATCACAATATGAAGAACTTTATGGGACGGAGGGAGTATAACATTATGTAGGTACCAGTTATTTTAATATTTATACATATTTCGAGTTCTTTGAAAATCTTCATGTGATATATTTATAGCCAATATGGATATTGAGTAGTGAATCAAGTCTCAAAGTAAACCTAATTAAAGGATTTTTATGTCTTTAAATAATTATAATTATTTTGGGTAGTTCAGATTGAAAATCTATATATATAAAAGAATAACATCATCAATCATTTATCAACCACCCACTTTTCCTCACTAATTCCCTTATTTTCCTTACTAAAGACCCCATTGCAATATGACTTTGACAAAAATGCCCTTCCCCATCCTCCTTATCTACACTACATGTCATCCATCACTATTCATCCGTATTTGACTGTATTTGACCAACTAATCGTATTTGACTTATTTGATCATATTTGATTAGGTAGATTTCAAAAAAATTTATAAAATTAAGAATTTAAAATTTAAAATTGAAAATTATAAATGATAAATGGAGCGAAAAACGTTGTAAAGCTTAATTAAATCGAATGAAGACACCGAAAAATTCTCGTCGGAACGATGGGAGTGCAACTAGTTTTAACCGATTAATAGAGGAAATACGGTTGATGTGGAAGTGGAAATTTAACGGAAAATAAATAAATGAGCAGCTCATGTTTCAGATCATTCTGCAATGTCTCCCAAACAGGAAAAAAAGGAGCAATATTATAAAATCTGTGCATATTTATTTGTTGTAAAGCATCTGGAAGTATCAATAATAAAATAAAAAAAGTATAGTAAAATAATTATTGACAATGGTGTTCCAAATCACCAAATGGAAACAAGAAAACAAGGGCACGTGACTAGCT
>JAWWMW010081861.1:0-12731 GCA_035048345.1 Echeveria elegans
CATTATTTCCATAATCACCAAATATACCCCAAAGCCATCTTTAAACTTAATTTGATCACTTTATTATGGCTTACTGAGTAATTAGCACAACACTATCATATAATTACATTATGGTCCCAATTGATTATTAAATAATAATCTAACAGTTGCGCCAACGCAGAACTCATTAGTTCTTTCGCCTTTGCCTGACTCTTCTCCTTGTTATATATAACTTAGGCTACTTTTAAAATTTTATTAGATGTATCAGGTGGAACACATTGACAAAGGTATATCAATCCACCCTCTCTTGATAAGATCTACTTCATGTGACTGCCCACACGGTATGTATATGTGCAGTGCAACTGATTTGTTCTTAAGTAATTGTAATGTGTGATGTCCGTGACTACGACTAATTGTTGTTTGTGCACTGCAGCTAATAATCGCGAACCGTGGGCACATTGTTCTTGATAAACTGCATGTATCAAAGTTGGCAGACGTGATAGGAGAGGACAAAATCTGCCATCCAAACCTTTGGCCCCAAAGTGGATCAAGCTTGATTGAATTTTGAAACAGAGTCATATTTATTCATATATAAATCATGTGGAAAGCTAAATATGTGCCAATGCAAGTATGAAAACTCTGATCACAGTTCTGAGGATTTTTTTTTTCTTTTCCAATAAGCAAGGGCAGGGATACATCAACACTTCATGGTTTTTTTCATACTTCTTGTAAAACTCTACCGTCTACACACCTATCTTATTTCCTCGAATATATAATATACATCTCTACTAGTACTAGACTGGCCTCCGGTGAACCCTACCTTATTTCCGTAGAACTATTTCATAAATGATTTTGTGTGCACTCCTCCATTAACCAAAACAAAACAAAAAAACAAGCACCTGTGTTTAGGGTCTGCACAAATTTGGACCGGACCGGACTGAAAAATTACGGTCCTCAAATTTCGGGTTTCGGTCCGGACCGACTAACCCTAACCTAATAATCCAACTAACCTAACGAGTAAGGACTACGCTCGTGGTTTTCGTTTAAGCCCTAAATCCCTCTCCTTGCCCGCAACTGCGGAAATACGAAAACGAACGCCGACTCTTTGAGGATCTTTTTTTGCACTATCTTGACATGTGCTTGGTTTGTCAGAATAATGTTGATGTGTGGAGGCGCGCAGCGCTCTTTGAGGAAACTGGTGAGACTTATAAGAGAGTTGTTGATCTAAGCTTGAGACCTCTTGAGCTGCTTGCCAAAAGCATAAGCCATATTTTTGAAGCCAGCTAGCTCGCCAATTGCAGTCACCTAGTGACATTCAGTTGAGTCCAATGGTGCACCAATGCTTCGATAACTTTCAGGTATAGGAATGCTTTCTGTTTTTTTAATTCCAGGCTGTGTCCTGTGGTGTTCCTTGGTAAGAGATGATATTCTGCTGTCTTGTATACTCTCCCTTATATTATTCTGTGTGGCATAGGTGCCCTTTCCAGACAATTGCAGTCATCTGGTCCGAAATATTTCTTTCTGTTGTTGTGTGATATGATTGCATTTTTAACGCTGCAATGGCAGTGCCAAGTAGAATCATGGGTGAAATAAATCTATAATTTTCAAGACTTTGTTAGTTTTTGTAATGTATGACTTGTATTCTGCATTTTCATTATGGCCGTTTCTTCGGTCTAGTAAGGGATTCGTTGGAACAATTTTGTAGTTGAGTTTCTCATGGGTCTTACATAATTGGAGAGCACTAATAATTAACTTAGGCCAGCTTGTTCTTATTCAGTTATTCTGCAGTTGTATGCATGGTGTGCTCGCGCCATTGCTTCCCTGACTGCAAGATCACATGATGAGGACAGGTTCTTTCAGGCAGCAATACGGCTACCTTCTCAACTCTTGTTTCCTGCCTCCTTGCCATTGCTTATGGATTGTCTTCGACTCCTTGATTTCGGGACGGGTGGCTCGGCAGAGCCGGTCTGAAATCCCAGACTCTGCCAGACTACTGGAGCATGATCGGTCCACTTGTGTCCTCCCAATTAAATTTTGCCTGTGAAAGTTATGTTCATTTGGAGGTCAAAAAGTCCAACTGGTCTTCATATTTGACATCCTCCTAATTTTGCACCAAAACTTGCCTTTTTGGTTTGAATACCTGTTCACGACTTAGGTAGAGCAATTTTCGATCAAATGCACATTGGAGCCCGGTTCCGGTAAGAACTTACAATAATGTGAGAACATAAAACAAAAAATTCCAGAGTGTACATTTATAATTATATAATTTGTCTTTTGTGTTAAATACAATTTGATAAATGAACGCAAACGATATATTTATATACGAATACTCAAATTAATATAAGTTCTTATATGTTCCAATCTCTAGCTTAGTATTGCGAATAATCTAGCTTTATTGATATTGCTGTGTTTGCGAATATAATCGTAGCCCCCTGATGTGTTTGCGGCTAAACATCAATAAGACTACGATATGAAACATTTCCAGGTGGTATAGATAAAAAGATTTTCTAACATGAACGATGAATGCTTGCCACAACCACAGCCAAGAAGAGCAATATGAACCACAAGACAGGAAGAGTGCATTGTATTGATTGTGGGTCCACACAAGAATCAAGATCCATCAACTCCTAGTGGCTACACATTCATCCACTACTGGATTTCCTTATCTCCTACCTTACCTGCATCTGCATGCTTCCTCCTTACCTTAGAGATTATTATTCTCTTCATTATCATTCCCTTTCTTTCATCTTTCATTACTCTACTTGTTATTACCCATATATCGCTTTCTTATTTGCCATTGCATCATCTGAAAGAAAAGAAGAGGATGGCTGCCACCACAACTGTTACTGCTGCTGTAGTAGTCAATGGCATCACTTCCCCATTCCTCTCTGGAGCAAAGAAGAGCCATACTCTTCTCCCCGCTGCATTTGGAAGAAGTAGAGTTGGCGCTCTTTCCTCTAGGAAGTTTGTTGTTGTGGCTGCTGCTGCCCCTAAGAAGTCCTGGATCCCAGGTGTCAAGGCTGGTGGCAATTTGGTCGACCCTGAATGGCTCGATGGCTCGTAAGTCCTCTTCTCAATTTCTTACTTCTGAATAAACCATTAACTCTAGGCAACACAAAACCTCGTTGTGTTTACATTGATATTCACTTTACTCGCAGGCTGCCGGGTGACTACGGATTTGACCCGTTGGGTCTAGGGAAGGATCCTGCATTCCTCAAGTGGTACAGAGAAGCCGAGCTGATCCACGGCAGGTGGGCAATGGTAGCAGTTGTTGGCATCTTTGTTGGCCAGGCATGGAGCGGAGTTCCCTGGTTTGAAGCTGGAGCAGACCCTCGCGCCATCGCCCCATTTTCATTTGGATCTCTTTTGGGTACTCAACTCATTCTCATGGGATGGGTCGAGAGCAAGAGATGGGTTGATTTCTTCAACCCAGATTCACAAGCAGTCGAGTGGGCAACCCCGTGGTCCAAGACTGCTGAGAACTTTGCCAATGCCACTGGCGACCAAGGTTACCCTGGAGGCAAATTCTTCGATCCGTTGTCACTAGGAGGAACTCTCAAGGATGGTGTTTACATCCCAGACGAACAGAAGCTTGAGAGGCTAAAGCTGGCTGAGATTAAGCATGCCAGATTAGCGATGGTGGCCATGTTAATTTTCTACTTCGAGGCTGGTCAAGGGAAAACACCTCTTGGCGCGCTTGGTCTTTGAGGGGGGGCTGCTGATGTCTGTAAACATGAGATGTAGAGACTGAAATCAAGAACAAAATGTGATGAAGTGCATAACCACTTTTTATTGATCCGCTGATATTTCCCTCAATGCTAATGCACATCAACTACTATTTTTCCTTCTTCTGTCAAGAAATTTATTAATGTGCTGCTGATTATGTTAAATTCTGATATCACAATGACAGCTGATGAGTCAATTTATTGACGAAATATTCATTCTGTCACCTACGAATTCTAATAGTTTTTCCAGACATTTGTCGTTATTTCACTCCTTTACTTAGTGTTTCAGGTTATTTATCCTTACGTAGAGATTTTGGTGATCAATGGAAGCGAAACGATCAATTCCAACGCATTTCAGGACCGTTTGACCTTATAAAGATTCCAAAGAGCGCATCTGTTATTCGATCGATACGAAATAAAATTTCTGGAAAGCTGACTCGAAATCCTACAACTTTAATGTTCACCATAAGGAGCGATTCGGACGCTAAGACGGATAAAAAGAGAAAATAAGCAAAGCACTCCAGAACCTTCTGAGATTTGGAAGCTTCTAGGAGATTCCTGCTACAACTCATATGTTGGCCGTGAAGAGTGATTCAGACATTAAGATAGTCAAAAAAAGAGGAAGAAGTCAGGAGACACCGCGAGAGGAAGAATTCACATCCCACGAGTAGCGCGGGTGAAAAAGAATTCGATCGGCACGGGCAAAGAACAACTTCAACTCCCAATGCTCCTTCTTCATCCGCACCAACAAGTTTGTTGTCATCCGTGCTAACGTGCTTACGCCAGCATGATTTTCTCCTTCTTTGGGCTGAATTTCCAAATTTCAAGAGAGTACTATAAATAGAAGGAAGAAGCCCTAAAAAAGGAGATAGGGACATAACTAAATTTGAGAACGGCAGAGCGACAGATCGACTGGAAAAGAAGAAGATTGATTGACACCGCACAAAAATAGTTTCTTCGTTCTCGTTTTCTCTTCAATATTATATTCTAGTATTGTATCACTATGAATAGTGAGCAGTCATTCTTGTTCCAAGATCATATGGATCCTGTGTAGTGCTAAAATCTTAGTTTATGCGATGGACGAATGAATGCAAATTTTTATTATATGATTTTATTTAATTCTACATGTTCTCATTTATATATTCATGTATATTAGTTATCATTGACAATGCCATAATGCGTGAATCGCATAGGTTAAGAACCAACACTAGCGAGGGCTTGAGATGATTAATCAGATTAATGTAAAATTGACACTATTACTATGTTGATCGCAACATTCGATGATCATGAGTGTTAGCATGAACATAGTGGATGAGTTATATTAATTGAAAGAATTGTTCTCAATGCTTTCCTTCTTGTCGATATTGCCTGCAATAGTGGGGTGTGTTAATGATTAGTATTAATCGAGTGCACCTCAATGAAGGGACTCGTAGTACAGGGTGTGTTGTTTGAGGATGACACGAGGTTGCCGGCTCACTCAAGTGCACCTGATTATTCTCATATATCGTATAACATGTTTGTATTTAATATTTCATCGCATTAATTTGGGAGGTACACACATGTGAAGTAGTATTCTGGAGTGCTTTCTCTGATTTAATACACGATCCATTTTTATTGTTTCTGCACTTTAGGAATTATAGTAAAAATCATCTCTTTTGTTTGAATATATAACATGTTACATTAATTTTTTTTTATTTTTTTTATTTTTTTTAAAAATTTTACATTAATTTACTAGTACTCGCGCAACGTTTTTGCTCTCTTGGGACGATCTTCGGACTTCCGAGTTTTACAAATATTGGTTGACTAATATTTGACCCCTAAAACTAATTTTGACAACTATAAAGGGTTAAAAATACACGTGTCAAAATGGCGTCGTTGGCAAGGAGCAACATTTGAGTCAATGTTGTGAAATCGAACTGAAGGTTGACTCGATAAGATCACGGGGTCACGAAGTCATGGGTTCCACCGGGTCGACCCAGAGGTCGATGCATGAGTCGACTCGAAATTTTAGATATTTTTAAAAATATTTAATGTATTTAAATAATTATAATATATTTTTGTATGAGAGTGGATCAAATAAAAAGGGGTGTTTAAAATAAAAAGTATAAAAAGATCATGTCCATTCATTTGATTAATCCTATGTAATACTTTTTGTAATGGATTTGTTCATAAATTTTTTGTTTTTTTACTTTCTTATTTTTTATGATTTTTTCAGAAAATTTGAACTTCACCTACTATAAGTAAGAAATTCATTTTTTTTTGGAATAAACTAATAAAAATCAGTATCAAATAATCATCTATTTTATGATATTGTTATATACTTACATGATTTTTTGATAAAGTTTGAAAGTACTAAATTAAATTTGAAAAACTATTTTCAAGGTATAACTTTTTTTATTTAAAGCAAGAATAAATGGATGACTTTTATTCCATAGTGATTTGTTATGATTTTTTTGAACAAATTGTCGATGTGTGAATGATTTAAAATTTTCGATCGGTGAATTTTGAAAGATTATTTTCAATGGGTGGTTTCTGGTAAAAAAATATTTTAATGAGTGTGTCTGAATAATATCAAATTTTACAGATGATTTTTGATAAAACATGTATTTTACGAATGATTTTAAACCCTTATAATAATATAAACTTTTATATATAAGTTTATCCACAACTATGGAATAGTTTATTGAGAAATTTGTCATTGTTTCTATATTTTACTTCCCTGTTTCATTTTGATCTTTCATTTTTTTTATTTGCTTAATTGGAATGTTTTTTCTTTCGCATTTACACAATTTCTTCAATCTATTTACTTTTTATTCATTCCTCTCATTCATTCTTTCGTACTAATTTTCAAATGAAAAGAACAATATGATACAAAGCAAGTAATATAACACATTAATGAGTTTCCATAATCGAAGTTATTTAGATGATTTTTAATATTTTTTTAAATAAAATCTACTGTATTTAAGAAGAAAGGGAACGATAGATTGTTTTTCATCTTTCTTTTTCGCAGTTAGAAATCGTGTCAATCGGAGTCCTGCGCATCATCATGGCCGAGACGCATATGAAGAAGAGAGGCTTTGATTTTGACGAAGACGATCAACAGAAACCGCCGTAAGTCTCGACCTTTCATTTAATCCGTTAGCGCTTTGATTTCATTGAGTTTTCCATATGGATGCTGATTTTGATACTTTCTGCAGGCAAAAGAGAGTCAGATTTCCCAAGGGAAAAAAGGTCAAGCCTGGTGATGCTGACTGTATGCTTCCTCATCCTCCTCCCTCTGATGATGATGATGATCTCCCTACCGTCCCACTCCCTCCTCAACTTGCTGCTGAGGAGCGAGCTAAGCGCCGCACTCAGCTCACTCCCCAGATTTCTCATGAAGATACTACTGGAATGCTCACCAGAGCAGCGGAAGTCCACTATGAGGTTACTCTTCTTTATTTAATTTTTTAAGGTTTCAAGGCTAGTTGGTTAGTTGTCCGTGTTTATGGAATTTTGAACAATTTTTTTACTGTATCAGCACGATGAGAATTTTGAGGAGGATGGAATACAAATTGACCCATTCAATCTGGATCAAGAGAGGAATGAAGGTTACTTTGATGATGCAGGGAACTTCGTTGAGTATGTTGATGACAGTGCCTTTAAGGTGGAGGACCATTCATATGCTTTTTACCTTGCCTTTCCTTGTGCTGTATATCACTATAAACTCTTACTTTTTCATGTAAAAAATGTTAACAGGATCCATGGCTCGATAATGCCGAGGTAGACACAAGATTTGCTCAGAAGACCTCTAAGCTGAATGCAGCTAGTAATAAATCTCATGAGCTTGCGTCTGATGACATTAGGAAGATGAAAAGGCGTATTGCTGACATACTACATTCAGATGAAACTGTAAGTTCATACATAGGCTGATATGGTTGTGGAAGCTTTTTCCTTCAGTTTCGTATCTACATCTGAATAGCTATACTGTCAGGGAATGAAAATCATTCATATTGATGGGGGTATATATATAGGTTTCACAAGCTCTGAGGCGATTAAAAGGGACCTCAAATAGGAAGGAGAAGATGCCTGCCGAGAGGAAATTCATGTTTGACCAGCTTACTGAGGATGCCATGAAGCTCTTGGAAAATGGTGATTACAGTTAAGTACCCTATTTCTTTATGTTTTGATTGTCCAACTAATGTTTCCGGCTAGTCAAACTTGTAGAAAAGATTTTAGAATGTTAGTACCTATAGTTCTAACTTCTAACGGAAACCATAAGCCGTTCCTTTTGGTTTATTGTTCTGCAGATGTATATGAAGAGAAAAAGGAAGTCTTTGAGCGTGAGGCTGGTCAGTACGCTTCCGTCTTTCATTGCTTTCAGTTCTGTGCATATATATATACATATATATTCTAATTATGATGCTTATTTCTAATCTGTATGTGGTACCTACATCTACAGTTTGCTTTTCTGTTATTTAAGAGTAATTAAATGGAAAAAATGATAATCTAGACTGAGTTTCCTAGTTTATAGCATAAATGCTGGTTTCCGAAAGCCATCTTGTCTGTTATAATCACAAATCATTCTTTTCACATATCGACTCACTAGTGCATTGAAGCTGTACAAGTATGCAGTTTATGATCATTAACGCACTAAACATGCCTGTAATATTTTTTGTTTTCTGGAACTCTGCAGAAGGATATGAAAGGTTGGCTCAAGCAAGAGAAAATGGTGCAGCAGAGCTTGAGGAAAATGGAAAAGCTTCTGGTTCAGCCGAAAGGGATGTGATTGCATCTGAAATTGCAGGGATCCTTGAGGCAGTCCCCAGATCTTCTGGGGTTGAAGTCACATCGAATGATGAGGAAGAATTTGATATGTTTGCTGATGATGATGTGCAGACACATACTACTAATAATGTACCCCCTACCACAGCTTCTGACTTGACCAGTCAGATGTCATCTGAAGTATCAGTTTCAGGTCTGAGTGAGGTTCTGTGCAAGTAAATTATTTGACATTTTTGGAATTTTGTAGTTTTATTCCAACCAAGAACTTGTTTAATGGTGCAGCTGAAGTGTCTCATAATGATTTTGTGTATGACGAATCCTCTGGGTAGGTTCCATGACCGCTATTCGTTTTCTTGCTCAAATATTATGAGTTGTCCATTGCTCAAGTCTGATCATCTATCTCTTTTGTTCTGGTATTAACTGCATATTGTTTTGACCCCACTCAGATATTACTACAGCAGTACGTTGGGCTACTATTATGATGCATCATCAGGACTATACTGCTGTGCAGCATCTGGCCAGTGGTAATTATTTTCCGTTCCTGAATTGTTATATTTCATGCTGGTGATATCATGGGATGCTGAGTCTTCAGCGTCTTGTTTGTATGTTGCATAGGTACTCGTATAATCCAGAGACGGGGGCATATGATGAAGTTCAAAGTGATACTACTGGCAGTGTGGGAACTGAGGGGCTGAGCACAGCCGCTGAGGTCTGATCATCCGCAAGGCCAAACAAAGCTATATCTGTGGCATACGTCTAAGGAAAAGACACATTGGATAGTTTCAGTTTTCTTGTAAATTTTTTGTTTTTTGTTTTGATAAAGGCTGTTTACAGCAACATAAGAACAGGCCTTAAAGACCCAACATTGCAGATGATAAATAGCGTGGACAGCAATTAAGGGTACGCCAGCAGACAGCTTCATGTAATGCCTTTGTTGACCTCCCTTCTAACACAAACAACAACCCAAGTTTTATGTGAACTCAACAGACTTGGACATTCTTCAAACCAATTTCCAACATTGTCTGACGTGTAATGATTGAACATCAAACATTTTGAAAAGCTCAAACCAATCAGTTTCAAAGTATACACGGTCTGGAGATGAAAAGCTAAGCCTTCAGCATAAAACACGTGGACGACATTAGTCGAACATGAGCAGTTTACTTCTAAAACAGAACCATCAGCAGTTGGGATTACACAAACTTATTCCTCTCAGCCCAAGCAGCATCTATGTTTACTTTCAAGGATCCCGCAAAAATCTAGTACTTGTAGTCGTAAATATGGTAAATGGAATGAGATGAACACCCTTAAGGATGCATACTTAAAATCTAGTAAATCAGAATCATGCCAACTCGATTTCGATTGTACTGGAAAACCACAACGCAAACCAATCAGTACTGTTCAGCTGGACGAACCAAGCATATAGCCAATCTGCCTAAAAATGGGAAGCAAGGTTCAGTAAAGATCCAGAGAGCGGCAGAGCACCAACAACACAGGAAAAGATGCTGAAAAATCTTCCACGGCAATTTCGGTTTAAGAGATCAGAAGACAAAGGTAGACCGTTGTGAAATAATTTAATTTTGTGGGGAGATTTAACTTCCAGAAACGTTTCCAAAAGGCCATCATATGCTCAGTAGAAGAACTTGAAGGTCGATCAACATGGTTAAGACTAAAAATGAGAGCCTTCTATGGATTCATCTGAAAAAAAGGCAGCTTTAACTTCGGATTCAGTAAATGTATTGTGATCAGTTGTAACAACCTCAGGGATGAAATCCAAGGAAGATGACCAGTAAATGGAAAGAGCATCATCCACTTGAGAAGAAAATATGTCTTCAAAATAACCAACAACAGTTTTTCATACAAGAGATAGTATTAATCAGGTTGTTGCTTTTGCAAGAAAAAAATCTAGTATTTTCTTGTAAAATTTTGACAATCTTTGTCATGAGCTTTACTCTAAAATCTGTAGCCTTTAGTACTTGTAGAGTCCTTATATGTTGTTTAGATATAAATTTATTACAGAGACAAATTGTGCATCATTATCATAATGTTGAGACGGGAGAGACAAGTACTAACATAAAAGTAACGAGGCTTAACAGTTCTTTGGTTTCTTTCTCAGTGGAAAAATTGTCATCATATATGATCTCAAACACCCTTTATCTGCCAGTCGGCCAGTTTGTGCGAGAGAATAAGGTATAGCTGTCTTATGTTCTAAAAGTGGATCTGATGACACTATTTTTATTCCGACATCAGAAGATGCGGAACTAGTTGCCGTCTGTTGTGAAGCAAATCTTAATCTAACAAGTAAAGAATTAGTCATAACTTCAATGGAACTCAAAAAGATGCAAATAAAGAATGGGTCTAAATTGGAAGCCAAGTTTCATAAGAATCTCTTACAATATTGTACCCAAAGGTCCACCACAGATTTTGCTTAACTGTCTTCATAGTATGTATGCTTATACTTAGTTCCAAAGCATCCAGAAGCTGCGACAGGGTAGTCTCGTTAGGAACTTCTCACATAAAAATAAAATCTATTGTAATAGTCTAACAGATATATGAGTATGAGCTAGGAAAAGTGTAAAAGCTAGACGCGCACCCTCCAAAATACTGAAATAAAACAAAAGAAACACAAACTGAGAACAATTTGAAAGCAACAAAAAAGGAGAAGATACACATACTGTAACAATATGTTCCCGCAACTGAAAAAACTGTATAGCCATCACTGAAAATTTTCATTTCACAGTTGTATGTTGTAACTCTCTTTGTCCAAGGTGTGCATTTCATGATTGTATTCACTACACCAAAATGATACTATAGCGACGAAATGTCGCATGTTGCGTGACCCTTTGTCGCATTTATAATACGTAACACACTATCGATGTTGTTTAAAACGCTGTCACGCCGGTACAGTAAAGCAACAAATTTCGCGCGACATATTAATTAGTGTTGCTATAGACATGAAAAGCGACAAGTATCTCTGGGACACTGTGTCATACGTTGCTTTTGAATAAACAGTGATAAATATCTTTCGCAACAGAAATAACAATGTCTCAAAAGAAGTTGGTCGTACATGCATATAGAATATTTGGCGGGTATAGATAGGGTTTGTAGGGTTAGGAAAATTTATGTGCATGTAGAAAGTTTAGTACATTAACTTACACATATGTGTAGCTATTTGGAACAGGTAATTACTTTTATCATTTAATTATGTTCAATTATTAATTCATACTTTAGGGTTATATATGTTTAATTATATATTTAGATAATTTACTTAAATTTTTATGTAACATTTTTTATTGAGAGGGAGGTTGAAATTGAGAAAAATTGAGAGGGACTTTGAAAAATTGTGAGGGTTAAGGGGTAAAGAGGGTTTGGAGAGGGGTTGGAGGGTTAGGAAAATGTATGTAGATGGTTTGGACTTTGGAGAGGGTATATCTGCATTTGTGTGTATATATAATGTTTGAAATAATTATATATGTTAATAAAATTTAAACATTACATATAATTAATCATATAAGTTAAGTATATGTATATGGGAAGGGATCACATGAAAATGATTTAAGTATATAAAGTATAAAGAAAACTAGGTCGTAGATTGAATACACATGGACAGTCATAATTAAATTTTAATCACAAATTAATAGGAATTAAAATTGATTTAATTAATTAATTTAATTCAAAAAGGGTACATTAATCACATTTTAATCTATTTCAATCCAATCCAATCTCATCTCATTTCAATCCAATCTCAATCAAATCAAATCAAATTAAACTCGTCTCTCTTCTCTTCTTTCCTCTCCATTCATTTTTTTTCAGTCCGCAGCTCTGCTTCTTTACGCTCTAGCCCATCACGGCTCACCCGATTACTGCCTGCAAGATTGTTGCAAGGACTTCCTCCAACCACCAGATCAAAACCTCCAAATGAGTCGATCAACTGCCCTATTTTTCCAGCATCTAGCAGCTGAACATCGGCCATGTCGATTAATGTTCCTTATTGGTTGGTTTGTTCCCACCAGCTTCGCATGACGTTCCTGTTTGCATCTGAGCTTTCGTCTTCAACAACTGTCAATAACGGTCGGAGAAGCCTCCTTCGGTATTCATTGGGTCGAAAGGTTCGATTTTGGAATCAATAGTGGCGCTGTCAATTTGGCTTGGAAGTGTTCATTTGAATGTCGTTTTGATACTCGTCGCCATGTTTTATCTCTTCTCCAAAACCCCAGTGTACTTACTGCTTCATGTACTGTTAAGACTGAATGACTTGATATTAAA
>JAWWMW010081871.1:0-12731 GCA_035048345.1 Echeveria elegans
TTACCCTTGTTGTAAATGTTATTTGCAGGATGATAATGACCATACTGACTGAAGATGAATAGTTACTAGTTAGTTAATCCATCACATCACAATGGCATGAGTGATTTCATATCCAAGATGATAATACCACAGGCGACTTTGTTTCACTTGAAAGAAAGGGGTTTGCAAATTACATTTAAATGGGTAAATACAGTCTCGACTTCCATTGTATTACACTACTGAGTCAGGCCATTCATAGAGTCCCTATCAGGTCATTCGGCTATCAAATATCTTGTTAATTGTTTCGAGTATTCTATTAGTAGTGGTTTTTGGCGTCTTGTTAGCTTGATAGTGGGCAGCATCCGGCATTAATCCTCTATTCCTATTTTTGTATAAATTCTTGATATTGAAATGCTTTGGAAAAGGGTATTCCTATTTTGTTGCTCTCTAGTCCCTATCCGTGCCACGATGCTAATTGTCAATTATATATATATTCCATAATTTATTGTTCAGAATTCTAATGCACAATATTGCGTAGTGACCTACTGTGTAATCCTGAGAGATGAGATAATGTTGTTGTGATTTCTCGAGGAAAAGGAAATCTCAAAATTGGATTTTGGAATTATATCTTTTAAAATAAAGTGATCTTAAGACTAAGTTTAGTTTAAAACAATTTCAGTTTGGACATAAACAAAAAACAAAAAGAAAACTTAACCTTTTTTGAAGAGTTAATTATCAAACACTAGATAATAAGCTAACCAACTTATAAGAACTGACCTGTGTAAAGAAATAGCACCGCTGGTTCTTGACAAGTTCCAAAGCTGGCCACAATTTATTTTTGCAGCTACCTGACTTGTGAAAAGAAAAGACAGGTCCTGCAGAAACATTAGCATCCGAAGGCACGAAGTAAAAGCAAATGTTATCATAGAATTGACCAGTTATTACTAGAAAGCTTTTAAATTCTTTGAGTCTCCTAGTAGTTGCCAGATATCTTCATGATCATTACACAATTTGCTGACTTCATTCGCCCTGTAATTAAAAGAAGGTACCCTGACTTCAGAATATTTATAGCAATTTAAATTGTTTTGTATTTCAAAGACTACGTGTAAACCTGGATCAGACACCCTTTCAAATTTCATACAAAATTACCTTTGAAATTTCATATAAAATAAAAGCATTCGGAAGATCAAACACTCGATGGCTAGCCTAATAGATCATGTCTGTGTAAATGAAATCTCCTCAATGTTAAGTGTCTTCATCCATACGTATGAAATACTGAAACACAGAGTCAATTTTGTATGATTGATTCTAAACACAGTTTCTTACTTCAAAGACTTACGTGTAAACCTGGATTTCTAATGTTATTACTAAGATTTTGTATGCTCACTTTGTATCATACTTGTCTTCAGATTGAGCCAGCAATAACATTAGCCCCGGGAGGCACAAAGAGAGCAAGCAAAGCTAATCATATTACTTACCTGCTATCCCCCAGAAGCATTACAATTCTTTGGGACCCTTTATCAATGAGAAAAATCTTACTCAATGAGTGTAAGACTTTCGTACAATATTTGACCTTGGTAATTATTTGCATCCTTCTGCTAAAAACAACGGAGGTATTCTCTGAAAATGCGACTTCAGCATTTGGATTCATGATCTGCGAGAAAAAAACATAAAAATTGATCGTCAGAAGCACGCGGTGTTTTGAATAAAATACATGCAGCTTTTGGATCAACGCCCTGGTCACTGGCTACCTTGGCCATGCATGCAATATTTGATCATATAAAAGACTAACCACTGAGGGGTAGACAGGCAGTCTAAATACAACAACACAAACTTTTTGTGTACATTGTTTCATACAACTGCCTGACTTCTTAGTTCTTACTCAATTCATCGATGCACGGAATCCTGAGATCTTATGCAAATAACAAACAAGACATACATCTATCAGCATTCACATCACACGGTCCTAATATATCCAACATGCGAGAAACATACTAGCTTATTTTGAACCCATGAGACACTTAAGGCAAGCATATCCTTTACAGTACAGACAGATGATAAATGTGCTTGAATGATAAAGGTACACACAAATAATGCGTGAATGATGATGAAATGAATGAATGAGTGAATGCATGAATAAATGATTGAATGCATGAATGGATGAGTGAATGCATGAATGCATGGATGAGTGAATGCATGAATGGATGAGTGAATGGATGAGTGAGTGAATGCATGAATGCATGAATGCCGAAGTGTTGGCATTGAATCCTGATTGAACTAGCCACCCTGTATGAGCATCAATTAAACATGATAGACTGAGCAAGCGTACAGTGACCTAACAATAATTGAGGGCCTGCAATGACATAGAGATAGACAAACCACAACCTGTTGAAATTAGATGGACAATAAAGATTGTATCTGCAGAATTATCAGACTTATTGCAATAACAAAGTATTAACTGCTGCATGAATGAAACACAAACTTACCTGTTAAACAATACACGCCGGTGCACTGCCCGCTTACACAATCTCTCCATCTTTCCTCTATAACCTACAATATGCCGTCAAAATAAACTTGCAAGTAAAAAACAGATGACAAGGTTTCTCTGTAGACTAACAAAATTATGCACCAGAAATACAAATCAACTCAATCAAACCAAACTCCACATCTTGATCTGATTATCAGAAACAAGAATGTACTAACCTGATAAGACCCACCATCTATTGTGCCGAACAATCAGAACCACTGGTATTCAAACAAAATCAGTTTTTTACCACGGAAGCAAAGAAGCTTAGAATCAAGAAAAAGAAGTCAAGAGTGGACTCAAAATGACACAAGCAGTTACAGTATTCATCACCATCCGGTCATTAAGTAACGGCATACCTGTAACTGTAGCGAAGTTTCTTTTATCAGAATTTATACATGCTTCCAGTCGGAGCTTCCTAAGATCCTCCATACCTTCTCATTATAACTTCTTTTCAGCACTGCGGAAGTTGGTGAATGGCTAATGAATAGTGAGTGATCCTTTAATAAGATAAAAAAATTAGATAATAGGCTAACAAACGTATAAGTGCAGACCTGTGTAAATAAATAGCTCCGAAAATTCTTGACAAGTTCAAAAGCTGGCCACAATTTATTGTTGAAATTAGATGGACAATATAGGTTGTATCTGCAGCAATTATCAGACTTCGCATGAATTAACAAAGTATCAACTGCAGAATGAATGAAACACAAACTCACCTGTTAAACACAACACCCTGGTGCACCGCCTGCTTACACATTCTCTCCATCATCCTTGTATAACCTACAATATGCCGTCAAAATAAACTTGAAAGTAAAAAAAAACAGATGACAAGGTTTCTCTGTAGACAGACAAAAATATGTACCAGAAATACAAATCAACTCAATAAACCTAAACTCTACATCTCGATCTGATTATCAGAAACAATCATGTACCGACCTGATCAGACCCACCATCAATTGTGCCGAACGATCAGTCCAAAAATGATTCAATTAGTACAACTGATATTCAAACCAAATCAGTTTTTAGTTTTTACCATGGAAGCAAAGAAGCTCAGAAACAAGAAAACGAAGTCAAGAATGAACTCAAAATGAAACAACCAGTTAATAAATAGATGATGCATCATCATCTGATCATTAAGTAAACTAGACTATGCGTACCTGTAACTGAAACGAAGTTTCTTTTATCAGAATTTCAACATCTTCCAGTCGAAGCTCCCTAAGTTCCCTAAACCTTCTAATTATAACTCCTTTTCTGCACTCCAAAAGCTGGTGAATGGCTGAAGAATAGTGTAAGGGAGCCTTTAATAAGATAACTAAATTAGATAATAAGCTAACAAACGTTTAAGCACTGACCTTTGTAAAGAAATAGCTCCGCTAGTTCTGGACAAGTCAAAAAAGCTGGCCACAATTTATTGTTGAAATTAGACAGACAATATAGATTGTATCTGCAGCAATTATCAGACTTACGTCGCATGAATTAACAAAGTATCAACTGCTGCATGAATGAAATACAAACTTACCTGTTAAACACAACACCCTGGTGCACCGCCCGCTTCCACATTCTCTCCATCGTCCTTATATAACCTACTATATTCGGTCAAAATAAACCTGCAAGTCAAAAAATAAATGACAAGGTTTCTCGGTAGACAAACAAAAATATGTAACATAAATAAAAATCAACTCAATCGACCCAAACTCCACATCTCGATCTGATTATCAGAAACAAGAATGTACCAACCTGATCAGACCCGCCATCTGTTGTGCCGAACGATCAGTCCAAAAATGATTCAATTAGAACAATTGATATTCCAACCAAATCAGTTTTTACCACGGAAGCAAAGAAGCTCAGAAACAAGAAAAAGAAGTCAAGAGTGAACTCAAAATAAAACAACCAGTTAATAAATGGATAATGCATCACCATCTGGTCATTATGTAAACTAGACATAGAGCATGCGTACCTGTACCTGTAACGAAGTTTCTTTTATCAGAATTTCTACATCTTCCAGTCGGACCTCCCTAAGTTCTTCTATACCTTCTCAATATAACTCCTTTTCTGCACTGCAAAAGCCGGTGAATGGCTGATGAAAAGTGTAAGTGCTCCTTTAAACTAGATAATAAGCTAACCAATGTATAAGCGCTGGCCTGTGTAAAGAAATAGCTTCGCTAGTTCTTGACAAGTTCAAAAGCTGGCCACAATTTGTTTTTTCAACTACCACCTGACTTGTGTAAAGAAAGACTGGTCCTGCAGAAACATTAGCATGGGAAGGCACGAAGTAAAAGCAAATGTTATCATAGAACTGACCTGTTATTACTAAGAAGCTTTTAAATTCTTTGAGTCTCCTAGTAGTTGACAGATATCTTCATGACCATTACACAATTTGCTTTTTGTGTTCCTCAAAGTTCATTCGCCCTGTAATTAAAAGACATTATACGGACTTCAGAATATTTATAGCAATTTAAATTGTTTCGTACTTCAAAGACTATGTGTAAACCTCGTATTCTAATGTTAAACAGCTGATGGATTGTGTGATTTCTCATTTTGTTCTTACTTGTGTGCAGATTGAGTCAGCAAAAACATTAGCCCCGGGAGGCACAAAGAGCAAGCAAAACTAGTCATAGTACTTACCTGCTATGACTCAGAAACATTAAAATTCTTTGATACCCCAAATCATTAAGAAAAATCTTACTCAATGAGTGGATGACCATCACACAATATTTGACTTGTCAATTTTTGGCATCCTTCGGCTAAAAACAATGGGAGTATTCTCTGAAAACGTGAATTCAGCATTTGGATTCATGGTCTGTGAGAAAACACACAAAAAATTGAAGGCCAGATGCATGCGGTCACATTAAAGTAAAATACATGCAGTGGTTGAATCATTACCCAGGTCACTGGCTTACCTTGGCAATATGAGCTGGTTAATGGCTGATGAATAGTGTAAGTGCTCCTTTAATAAAATAAATAAACTAATATACGTATAAGCGCAGACTTGTGTAAAGATATACCTCCGCTAGTTCTTGACAAGTTCAAAGGCTGGCCACAATTTATTTTTGCAATTAACAGACTTGTGTAGCGAAAGACTAGGCCTGCAGAAACATTAGCATGCGAAGGAACCGAGTAAAAACAAATGGTATCATAGAACTGACCTGTTATTACTAAGAAGCTTTTAAATTCATTGAGACTCCTAGTAATTGACAGATATCTTCATGACCATTACACAATTTGCTTTTTGGGTTCCACAAAGTTCATTCGCCCTGTAATTAAAAGACACTATACTGACTTCAGAATATTTATAGCAATTTAAATGGTTTCGTCTAAACCTAGTATTCTAATGTTAAACGGCTGATGGATTGTGTGATTGCCTACTTCGTATCTTAATTGTGTGCAGATTGAGCCAGTAAAAACATTAGCCCCGGGAGGCACAAAGAGAGCAAGCAAAACTAAGCACAGTACTTACCTGCTATCACTTAGAAGCATTACAATTCTTTAGGACCCCTAATCATTAAGAAAAATCTTACTCAATGAGTGGAAGACGATCGCACAATACTATACTTGACCTTGATAAATATTGGCATCCTTCGTCTAAAAACAGCAGGGTATTCTCTGAAAATGCGACTTCAGCATTTGGATTCATGATCTGCGACAAAAAACAAACAAATTGAATGTCAGAAGCAAGTGGTCATTTGAGTACGATACATGCAGCGTTTAAATCAACGCCCAGGTCACTGGCTACCTTGGCATTATGAGCTAGTGAATGGCTGATGAATAGTGTAAGTGCTCCTTTATTAATATAAATAAACTAAATAGTAAGCTAACAAACATATAAGCGCAGACCTGTGTAAAGAAATAGCTCCGCTAGTTCTTGACAAGTTCAAAAGTCGGCCACAATTTATTTTTGCAACTACCTGACTAGTGTAAAGAAAGACTGGTCCTGCAGAAACATTAGCATCCGAAGGCACGAAGTAAAAGCAAATGTTATCATCATAAAGCTGACCTGTTATTACTAAGAAGCTTTTAAATTCTTTGAGACTCCTAGTAGTTGACAGATATCTTCATGACCATTACACAATTTGCTTTTTGGGTTCCACAAAGTTCATTCGCCCTATAATTAAAAGACACTATACTGACTTCAGAATATTTATAGCAATTTAAATTGTTTCGTACTTCAAAGACTACGTGTAAACCTGGTATTCTAATTGTGTGACTGCTTACATCGTATCTTAATTGTGTGCAGATTGAGCCAGCAAAAACATTAGCCCCGGGAGGCACAAAGAGAGCAAGCAAAACTAATCACAGTATTTACCTGCTATCACTCAGAAGCATTACAATTCTTTAGGACCCCTAATCATTGAGAAAAATCTTAATCAATGAGTGGAAGACCATCGCACAATACTTGACCTACCTTGCTAATTATTGGCATCCTTCGTCTAAAAACAGCAGGTCTATTCTCTGAAAACGCGACTTCAGCATTTGGATTCATGATCTGCGACAAAAAAAAACGTCAGAAGCATGCGGTCATTGAGTAAAATACATGCAGAGTCTGAATCAACGCTCAGGTCACTGGCTACCTTGGCAATATGAGCTGGTGAATGGCTGATGAATAGTGTAAGTGCTCCTTTAATAAGATAAATAAACTAGATAATATGCTAACAAGCGTAAAAGCGCTGACCTGTGTAAAGAAATAGCACCGCTAGTTCTTCACAAGTTGAACAGCTGGCCACAATTTATTTTTGCAACTACCTGACTTGTGTAAAGAAAGACTGGTCCTGCAGAAACATTAGCATCCGAAGGCACGGAGTAAAAGCAAATGTTAACATAGAATTGACCTGTTATCACTAAGAAGCTTTTAAATTCTTTAAGACTCCTAGTAGTTAACAGATATCTTCATGACCATTACACAATTTGATTTTTGGGTTCCAAGAAGTTCATTCGCCCTGTAAACAAAAGAGTGTACTGACTTCGGAATATTCATAGCAATTTAAATTGTTTCGTACTTCAAAGACTACGTGTAAACCTGGATTTCTAATGTTAAGCGGCTGATGTATCATGTGATTGCTTACTTCGTATCTTACTTGTGAGCAGACTGAGCTAGCAAAAAAATTAGCCCCGGGAGGCACAAAGAGAGCAAGCAAAGCTAATCATAGTACTTACCTGCTACCACTCAGAAGCATCACAATTCTTTGGGACTCCTAATCATTGAGAAAAATCTTACACAATGAGCGTAAGACCATCGCACAATATTTGACCTTGGTAATTATCGGCATTTTTCAGCTAAAATCAACGAGAGTATTCTCTGAAAATACGATTTCAGCATTTGGATTCATGATCTGCGAGAAAACACAAAAAAAAAATTGAACGTCAGGACCATGCGGTCATTTGAGTAAAATACATGCAGCGTTTGAATCAACGCAGGTCACTGGCTACCTTGGCAATGCATGTAATATTTAACCATTGAGAGGTAGACGGGTAGTCTAAATACAAGAACACAAACTTATCGTGTACATTATTTCATACAACTGCCTGACTTCTTACTAAATTCATTGAAGCAAAGAATCCTGAGATCTCATGCAAATAATAAACAAGACATACATATATCAGCATTCACATCACATGGTCCTTACATACCCAAGCTGCGAGAAACATACTAGCTTATTTCGAACCCATGTGACACTTAAGGCAAGCATATCCTTTACAGTACAAACACAGATGATAAATGTCTTGACTGATAAAAGTATAAACAATTAATGTGTTGATGAAATGAATGATAAAAAAGAATGCATGAATGAATGAGTGAATGCATGAATAATTGAGTGACTAATAAGTGTTGGCATCGAATCCTGATTGAACTAGCCACCCTGTATGAAATTAAACCTGATAGACTGAGAAAGCGTACAGTGACCTAACAATAATTGAGGGCCTGCAATGACATAGAGATACTCCAACCACAACCTGTTGAAATTAGATAGACAATAAAGATTGTATCTGCAGCAATCATTTGAATTACGTTGCATGAATTAACAAAGTATCAACCGCCGCATGAATGAAATACAAACTTACCTGTTAAACACAACACACTGGTGCATCGCCCGCTTACACATTCGCTCCATCCTCCCTCTATAATCTACAATATTCCTTCAAATAAACTTGCAAGTCAAAAAAACCAAATGACAAAGTTTCTCTATAGACAAACAAAAATATGTACCAGATATACAAATAAACTCAATCAACCCAAACTCCACATCTCGATCTGATTATCAGAAACCAGAATGTACCAACCTGATCAGACCCACCATCTATTGTGCCGAACGATCAGTCCAAAAATGATTCAATGAGAACCACTGATATTCAAACCAAATCAGTTTTTTTACTACGGAAGCAAAGAAGCTCAGAAACAAGAATAAGAAGTCAAGAGTGAACTGAAAAAGAAACAACCAGTTAATAAGTTACTTTCATCAGAATTTCAACATCTTCTGGTCGGAGCTCCCTAGGTTCCTCTAAACCTTCTCATTATAACTCTTTTTCTGCACTGCAAAAGCTGGAGAATGGCTAATGAATAGTGTAAGTGATACTTTAATAAGATAAATAAATTTAAATTAGATAATAAGCTACAAACGTGTAAGCATTGACCTGTGTAAAGAAATAGCTCCGATAGTTCTTGACAAGTTCAAAAGCTGGCAACAATTTATTTTTGCAATTAGATAGACAATATAGATTGTATCAACAATTATCAGATTTACATCGCATGAATTAACAAAGTATCCACTGCTGCATGAATGAAACACAAACTTACATGTCAAACACAACACCATGGTGCACCGCCCGCTTACACATTCTATCCATCTTCCTTCTTTAATTTACAATATGCCGTCAAAATAAACTTGCAAGTAAAAAAACAGATGACAAGGTTTCTCTGTAGACAAAAAATATGTACAAGAAATACAAATCAACTCAATCAACCTAAACACCACATCTCGATCTGATTAGCAGAAACCAGAATGTACCAACCTGATCAGACCCACCATCTCTTGTGCCGAACAATCAGTCCAAAAATGATTGAATTGGAACAACTGATATTCAAACCAACTCAGATTTTTACCATGGAAGCAAATAAGCTCAGAAACAAAAACAAGAAAAAGAAGTCAAGAGTGAACTCAAAATGAAACAACCAGTTAATAAATGGATGACACATCATCATCTGGTCAAGTAAACTAGACATTAAGCATGCGTACCTGTAACTATAATGAAGTTTCTTTTATCAAAATTTCTACATCTTCCAGTCGAAGCTCTCTAAGTTCCTCTATACCTTCTCATTATAACTCCTTTTCTGCACTGCAGAAGCTGGTGAATGGCTGATGATTAGTTTAAGTGATCCTTTAATAAGATAAATAAATTAGATAATAAGCTAAAAAACGTATAAGCGCTGACCTGTACTGTAAAGAAATAGCTCCGTAAGTTCTTGACAAGTTCAAAAGCTGGCCACAATTTATTGTTGAAATTAGATAAACAAGATAGATTGTATCTGCAGCAGACTTACGTCGCATGAATTAACAAAGTATAACCTGCTGCATGAATGAAACACAAACTTACCTTTTAAACACAACACCCCTGGTGCACCGCCCGCTTACACATTCTCTCCATCTTCCTTCTATAATCTACAATATGCCGTCAAATAAACTTGCATTCAAAAAAACAGATGATTAGGTTTTTCTGTAGACAAACAAAAATATGTACCAGAAGTACAAATAAACTCAATCAACTTAAACTCCAATTTAAATCTGATTATCAGAAATCAGAATGTACCAACCTGATCAGACCCACCATCTAATGTGCCAAACGATCAGTCCAAAAATGATTGAATTGGAACCACTGATATTCAAACCAAATCAGTTTTTATCACGGAAGGAAAGAAGCTCAGAAAAAAGAAAAAGAAGTCAAGAATGAACTCAAAATGAAACAACCAGTTAATAAATGGATGATGCATCATCATTTGATCCTGAAGTAAACTAGACATAAAGCACGTGTACTTGTAACTTTAATGAAGTTTCTTTCATCAGAATTTCTACATCTTCCAGTTGGAGAGCCCTAAGTTCATCTATACCTTCTCATGCAAAAGCTGGTGAATGGCTGATGAATTGTGTAAGTGATCCTTTAATAAGAAAAATAAATTAGATAATAAGCTAACAAACGTATAAGCGCTGACCTGTGTAAAGAAATAGTTACGTTAGTTCTTGACAAGTTCAAAAGCCGGCCACAATTTATTGTTAAATTTAGATATACAATACAGATTGTATCTGCAGCAATTATCAGACATATATCGCATGAATTAACAAAGTATCAACTGCTGCATGAATGAAACACAAACTTACCAGTTAAACACAACACCCTGGTGCACCGCCCGCTTACAAATTCTCTCCAACTTACTTCTATGCCGTCAAAATAAACTTGCAAGTCAAAAAACAGATGACAAGGTTTCCATGTAGACAAACAAAAATATGCACCAGAAATACAAATCAACTCAATCAATCCAAACTCCACGATTCGATCTGATGATCAGAAACCAGAATGTACCAACCTGATCAGACCCACCATCTAGTGTGCCAAACGATCAGTCCAAAAAGGATTCAATGAGAACCACTGATATTCAAACCAAATCAGTTTATTACCACGGAAGCAAAGAAGCTCAGAAACAAGAAAAAGAAGTCAAGAGTGAACTCAAAATGAAACAACCAGTTAAGAAATGGATGATGCATCATCATCTGGTCATTAAGTAAACTAGACATAAAGCACACGTACCTGTAACTGTAATGAAGTTTCTTTTATATGACTTTCTACATTCTTCCAGTCGGAGCTCTCTAAGTTCCTCTATACTTTCTCATTATAACCTCTTTTCTGAACTACAAAAGCTGGTGAATGGCTGATGAAAAAGGTATGTGCTCCTTTAATAAGATAAATAAACTAGATAATAAGCTAACCAATGTATAAGAACTGATATGTGTAAAAAAATAGTACCGCTAGTTCTTGACAAAGTATAAGAACTTGCCACAATTTATTTTTGCAATTACCTGACTTGTCTAAAGAAAGGCTGGTCCTGCAGAAACATTAGCATCCGAAGGCACGAAGTAAAAGCAATGTTATCATAAAACTGACATGTTATTTACTAAGACGCTTTTAAATTTTTTCAGACTCCTAGTAGTTGACAGATATCTTCATGACCATTACGCGATTTGTTTTTGGGTTCCAAGAAGTTCATTCGCCCTTTAAACAAAAGATAGTATACTTACTTCAGAATATTTATAACAATTTACTTCACAGACTACGTGTAAACCTGGATTTCTAATGTTAAACGGCTGATGTATTGTGTGACCTAATTTTCTTCATACTTGGGTGCAGATTGAGCCAGCACTAACATTAGCCCCGGGAGGGATAAAGAGAGCAAACAAAACTAATCATAGTACTTACCTGCAATAACTCAGAAGCATTACAATTCTTTGGGACCCCTGATCATTGAGAAAATTCTTACTCAATGAGTGGAAGAACATCGCACAATATTTGACTTGTCAATTATTGGCACCCTTAGGCTAAACCGCTAAAAACAACGAGAGTATTCTCTGAAAATGCGACTTCAGCACTTGGATTCATGGTCTGCGAGAAAAAAAAATTTTGAACGTCAGAAACATGCTGTCATTTGAGTGGAAGACCATCACAAAATATTTGACTTGTCAATTATTGGCACCCTTAGGCTAAAAACAACGGGAGTATTCTCTGAAAATGCGACTTCAGCACTTGGATTCATGGTCAGTGAGAAAAAAAAAATTGAAAGTCAGAAGCATACAGTCATTTGAGTAAAATACATACAGTGTTTGAATCAACACCCAGGTCACTGGCTACCTTAACAATATGAGCTGATGAATTGTGTAAGTGCTCCTTTAATAAGATAAATAAAATAGATAATAAGCTAATGAAGGTATAAGTGCAGACCTTTGTAAAGAAATAGCTCCGCTAGTTCTTGAAAAGTTCAAAAGCTAGCCACAATTTATTTCTGCAACTACCAGACTTGTTTAGAAAAAGACTAGGCCTGCAGAAACATTAGCATGCGAAGGCACGAAGTAAAATCAAGTGGTATCATAGAACTGATCTGTTATTACTACGAAGCTTTTAAATTCTTTGAGACTCCTAGTAGTTGACATATATCTTCATGACCATTACGCAATTTGGTTCCAGGAAGTTC